>JAGFZM010000152.1:114955-132137 GCA_017657215.1 Limnothrissa miodon | reverse complement strand
GCAAAATCTGATATCGATCCGATACCAAGTAAATACATGGTCAGTATCACCGATATCGATACCGATACGATACTTATTACACGTAAAAATGAAGCACACTTTATTTTATATAAATGAGTAGGCCTATGTTTTACAAAGAGAAGGAAGAGGCCTGTTTTAGTAGCCTATACTTTCTTTCCTTCAGAGCTATATTTTGGGTGGGATTTGAACCCTGTGTATAGGAAATAGTTATAGAGCTTATGTTCCATTGAGTTAGTAGCTGTGAGCTAAATTTTCTTTTTTACTGTCCTTGCTATTGACAACACTCACCAAGCTTGTGTAACAGGGCTATGATTAGAATTTCTTTCAAACCATGACTTTAATTTCATAATTTCATCAAAATATGCCCTTTACATTTGTATGCTCACTGTTCACGTTGGGCTGCTGCAGCACTGAACAAGTTACTTGGTATGTCACGTGACAGAACAACAGCAAATCACAGCGGAGAGCCGAGGCAGAGTGTGCGTGTAATAAACTGTTGGTTGGTTGAGCACTGAAGTGGCGGAAAGAAAGTAGATCCTACTAAACATTAAACAGGAAAACTAGAGGTTAAATTATCGATTTCATCTCACTAGTATCGATACGATACGATACCAACTTTAATATCGATTATATAAATACCTTGAATCAATCCGCCCACCCCTAACGACTACAACCTCCTTGCAGGATGACGTTGGATGTTCATAAATTCAGGTAGGTTGAACGCAGACCTTTCCTTCCACTCTTCTTTGTACGTCCTATTTGCTAACAACTTTCTTTTCGTTACTTTGGACAGTGACATTTTGCTTGTTAAGAATCTTGAGTGTTTCACACATCCCAAACAGAAACAACATGAGGATGTCATACTAATACATAGCCAAATCATTAGCTATTCAGGTTGCTAGGCCTATCTGTTGAATGACGGATGACAGGAGCTGCAGCAGTCATTTTAAATAAATGTGAATTATTTTTAAAAATTTGTTGCCTATAGCTAATGATAGACCTATAAATAGAGTAGCATATAGGCCTATGATATAGGCTAATAAAGTTTTTTGTATTTATGGTTTTGTAAGTATGGTTTGCCTGCTGATGATGGCCCCCGATTGAATTGTCAAAAAAAAAAAAAAAAATGGCTTGCATCCAAACTTATGCCCTTCGGCAAACTATTGGAAGACAATTCACTCTGATATCTCTAAATTTACTTGGAATAAAAAATGCCCACGTCTCAAATGCTCCACATTGTGTAGAAGCAGAGAAGATGGTGGCTTAGCAGTTCCTGATTTTAAATATTATTTTTGGTCTTTTGTTCTACGTCCATTTTTGGTTTGGCAAGATGCTAGTGCACCTGTATCTTGGCATGATATAGAAGACAATATAGTGAGACAATGGAGTCTGGAAAATTTACCTTTTTCCAATGTTTCTAACAATGTTCCAATGTTGTTTTCAAGCTCTTCTTCGCTTTGGCCCCTTGGTCTCCAATGTTCTTACCATCTACCTTTCCTGTAGATGGCACCCACTTTCCCCTCTGTTTAACAAAATGGGTTGTTGATTGGGGGGAGACCCATCCTCCCCTCATACTGGAGTAATACTGGCATTCGTCAAAAAAAAAGGTCATTTTTAATGACATTGGTCAGGTGATTTAATTACTTTCCTATATAAGTATATTTTAGAGTTTTCTTTTCCATATTTGCCTCTAGGTAGAGTGTGGAGGACAGACTATCCTGCATTGGATTGAGAATTTGACTGGGCGAATGTCTGGATCAGCATTAAGGAGGCCTCTCGTAACCCGAATCACCAGCAGATACATTTCAATATCATACATAGACCATACCCTGCAAGCTTTACTATATGGGTTTAATTGACTCCACTTTGTACTCCTTTTGTTCACAAGGTTCCCCCGGAACTTTCCTCCATATGATGTGGGAGTGCCCACCTGCTGCCCAGTTTTGGGCTGGTGTTGCGGCCACACCTGTTGTCTATGCCAGTTCCAGTTTATTTGCCAGTTATGTTGCTGAACGACCTCTCAGAACTTAGTATTAATAAGTTGGAAAGGTGTATTGTGTTGGCTGGTCTGATGGCAGCTAAAAAGATGATTGTGCTACGTTGGGAGCCACATTGTTACCACTACGACTAGTAGTGTGTTTTTGGTGTGTTTTTCAGTATGTGACATCCAATTTTCAATAAACCTTTGATTACACAAAAAGAAAATCTGTGTGCATCACTTCAGCATGTGCATTCAACAACTTGGCTGGCAAATGTCCCTTTTCGCCCTCATAGTCCATTTCTGAGTGATCACTATCACAATCACTGATGACAGCATCTCTCTCACTTTGAGGGGCAACAGCAATTTTGCATGAGTTGTCTGGATGGTTATCTTCATCCAGCATATCAAGGATCTGAGACAAAGTTAAACTAAGAGAAAGAACAGAGTAAAAGTTAGGCAGAAGTAAATCTATATATGTATTGTGTATAATGTATCTAATCTGACTGCATGGTTTAGGTTGTGTGCATGAGAAAGAGAAATTGAGTTTTCTGTTGTCTGGAGCTTTGGGATAGGATGCAAATACGTTAGCAAGAAGGTTTGGGAGCATATGTAGCAAATCAGTGCCTCAGTGCCATAAGTGCTCCCGATACTTAGCTTGTGCATTGTAGTTTACAGTACAATCCCTTTAAGCCCTAAGCCGTCTGACCAACATCTCCCACAATTGTAGCTTTATTCTATTCAATTCAATTTTATTTATATAGCGCATTTTTACAAAAGGCATGTCACAAAGCGCTTAACACAAGAGGTCCAATGAGCAACAGGGGCAAGGAAAAACTCCCTAGCAGCGTTTTTTGTTTTTACTTGTTATGGTAAAGGAAGAAACCTTGGAGAGTTCCGACGGCTCAAGGGGCTAACCCAACTGCCTAGGGCAGGTTTTCAGTCTCTCAGATGGTGAGTAGTCCACTATTATTACATTAGATAATAAAACTTTCAATTTTAAATAAAATAATAAAATATTGGTAAATAAAGTAATATAGGAGTCCCATTAGAATCCCAGGATGTAATCCCATGTCATTAGGCGCAGTCAAGCCAGGGGCCAGTTGGAGGCTGTATCAATCATGTTAGGGTCATCTGTGAAGCTGAAGGCAGACCGCCCAGGAAGCCAGAGATGCAGGATCAGGCAGTGGATGGCAGGGGTGACCCTCAGCAGGGAGGCAGTGACATGGACAGTGGAGTGGGTTGAGGACCATTCAGGAGTGACGCCAGATTACGTTGGAAGAAGGTCCCAGGAGAACCCAGGAGGTGCAGGCGCAGGCAGTAGAAGGCAGTGATGACTCACGACAGGGTGGTAATGGCATGGAAAATCAGAGAAGAGATGAGTTAGAACAGTCTCCATCAGATTTCAGAGAATGTCAGTTATATTGCATGTGCAACCATGTACAGATGTTGGCTGAGTGAAGAGAGAGAAATAAGTGGAGAGGAAAGAGAGAGGAGGAGAAGGACAGAGTGAAAATTGTACGGGTTAACAGATGGGTGGATTGTGGCGGCATTAAACTATAGCAACATAACTAAGGTATGGTGTATAACAGGCCAACACCACCAAAGGAAATGGTCAGTGGCCACCAAGCCCTGGACGGGAGCTTACAGCAGAGGCAGTCCTTTCCAATGATACCCTGAGGAGGTGTGGCTTACCATACACCATCCCTAACTAAAGGGGTCAGTAAATAGAAAAGTTCTTTATATGACATTAGGTCAATAAACTCTGCAAGGATAATGATTGGTCAACTTACCCTGTAATGTATGTCTAGCTTACATCCTTACATTGACTGTGTTGACCTTGTGCTGTTGTGTGACGCCTCAAAAGGAGAATGAAGGCCTTCTTGAAAAAACAAAAGTAACAAGCTTGAGTTTATTAAATCATGTTTACTCTACCTTTTGAGTTTACATAACTCTTATCAAATAACACCATTATCGTTACAGGGTCGGTTACATAAAAAGAAACCATAAGAGTGACCTAATAAAGTCCTTCATAGAAAGGTAATAGAGCAGGTTCTAAAGCAATGATGGATGTTTTCTAAATGTTATGTTAGTTATGGTTGCTAGGTTGCTTGTTGGTTGTGTAGTACAAAAAAGTTAAGATTGAGTCAAAAGCCTTCATGCAGAGTCTGGGATCAGAAAGAAGTCTCAGGTTATGTCCACACGGCGACTGTTTTTCAAAACGATTTGCGTAAAGACGGAACCAGCTCAGAGTCTACACTGACTTTTTTGTGTTTTTTTTGTCACAGTCTTATCACAGGGAAAACAGGGCCTGATACACGGAAATAATGACTAAACATGCATTTAATTCTCCCAAATTAAATATACTTTCCCTGCCTAATGAATGCGTATGAAGGTCCTATGTTCACCAACTGTAAATGATAACCAATACATACAAAGGGTCCCGAATTTAATATGAAAGGAATGCTGTTGAATCAGTTTTGAAAAGAGGAAAATGATGCATATAGATTTTAAAGATAGTATAAAGTTACATTAGCCTACATGAAGAGGTTAAGTAGACCTCCCTCCTTTAATAGTGTGCCAGACTGTTCCTGTAAACAATCCCTAATCTAGCTTAGTCTTTAGATCAAACTGTTGATTATTAATTGGGGTGATATTAAATCATAGTTATAAAAACTGACCTGGGTTTATGGTCTTGGTCTCAACTCAGTTTCGATTCCTGAAAGACTTGGTCTTGACTCGGTCTTGCTTCTTCTAAGACTAGGTCTTGACTCAATCTCAACTGCATTTGAAAACCAATGGTCTCTGTCTCAACTTGGGTATCCACCCTTCAAAGACTCTGTCTTGACTCGGTCTTGACATGGGCGGTCTCGTCCCCATGACTATAACCAATGCATGTAAAGGGCCTATGTTCCCCAACTACACATGCATATAAAACCCCCTTTCAAACGTCCCATTGTTCCCCAGATCTATAAAGCTCATAATAAGAGCAGAATACTAAACAAAATTTCCCACGCATACACTCACCAGTTTTTTTTTTCCCAGAAACTGTAGATCACACCTCGGAATAAGATTTAAGTGTCTTATTAGGTGATCTAAAAACTGGTTTAATTTACAAGCACATTTTGTTTACTAGATCTTTTTATCTTATCATTGGGAGGGAAAGAGCACAAGCTTGCAAGTTAAGGAATGAGGAGGGGAGGTTTACAGAATACACAGCTATCCAATCATTTTAACAATTTCAATTAGTTATAGAGAGGACAAATTAAGCAACTTTACAATAAAGCTCACTATCAGGCTTTTTCATTTGATTCTGTAGTTTACATTTTTACATGTAGATTCCATTTTTGCGGGGGACATTTTTTTTTATCTACAATAGTTATTTGATACAGTTAGTAGATATTGATACATTTGAAGTACATTCAAGTCATCTCGTCAGGGTCAGGGGAATTTTTGGAATTTATGAGCAGCTAGTTAACTAGCCTAATGTTACACTAGATGTCTAGATGTCTTTGTCTGATTTTTATGAGGACTTAAGTCACTGTCAGGAAATTGGGGAAATATGTCCAAAGACATTAGGATGAATAACTTACCTCTCAATCACATCTAGTTATTGCTCAATCATGACTTGTTGTCATACATCTCCATGGCTGGCATGACTAAGTGTCCCTGTAGAAACCAAATGAGTGAACAAAAATTCCCAGAGGCAGAATATTGGTCATAACGGTTGACTTTTTATGCAGTTAATTACTTCCAAGTTCCACAGCTTTAAAGACTGCTTTGATTTTTGAAGTTCTAGCGATAGCACCTGTCAAGTGCAGCACTCCATTGCCAATGCTGTGCAATGTAAAAGTGAACCGATTTTTGTTAAAATTGTGGTTTATTAATATTCTAAATGTTCTTCAGAAAGGTCTGGTGCCATCTCCAACACATAATGGCCAACAGCAAAGACAAAACACTAGCCTAGTCAATTTTTTTTTGTTAAAAGCTTGGCCTTTTAGAGTTCTAGCAAACAAGTTCTAGCAATGCAATGTATTGCATGAGATGTGCACATCACTTGCATTAGGCTTTTTGGCCACTGGCCAGTCTGCCTTGCCAACATTACTGAAAAGGAGGATCCTCACAAACTTAATGTTGTTAAACAATCAAATTGAGAAATATGTAAATGTGAAATAATTAAAGGGCATTATTACCATCTGGCAGCAGCAGTAACAATGGGAGGACCTGGGCCAATTTTTCGAACCATTGTAGTCCTGGCTACTTTGGATACAAGATCCACTGTGTATTTGTGGGTGCAGTTATTGCTTACTGCATTAGTTTAGATTCTGCACATTGGGGTAGAACCAGGAAATTAGTTGAAACCACATCTGTTTCAACATTAGGGGCCTGCATGTTGTCACATGGCCCACAGTTTCTCCAAAAATGTTATATTTAGTTGTGCCATTGTGCATTTAGAGAGCACCTTCTGTCCTAGCACTTGGATAATTTCCCCTGCACTGCACTTGACTCCACTGATGCACTACTATCTCCTTATCTCCTTGCGCTATGCTCTTAATGGTTTCTTCTATGTAGCTTGATTGTTATCCTCCTTTGAAAGTGCCTGCTAAATGCATAAATGTAAATGTCTTTCAAGACTGTGTTTTTTCACAATGTATTCAGGAGGCACAAAGCAAGCTGATCAAGTGGAGATGACTATGATTTGGGACCAAAATGAAATTCAGCTAAAATCCTGCAGAATCTCTTAAGCACTCTATTGTCTGTTGATGTGTTAAGCTTCATCCTGGTTTTCATGCAATTTTCTGCCATCTGTATGAGTATAAAACTTAAATTGTTTAATTGTCAACTGTTGTGCATCTTGGTCCTGCAATATTACAAATGCGCACATAACAAAAGCTTAGGTTAACCTTTCATCTATTTGTATACTGTACATTAAAAAATCAATTTAAACACTTTGTTCATAAGTCAGATAATATGATGCATAAAACTCAAGAATACAGGACCATTTAAAATGAGACTTAAAACATATTCCTTGGATGGGTGAAAAACTCTCTGGACCATGTATTGTATCTATGGTTCTGTTTGTGCATTTAAGTGTATTGCCAAGTGTCAAGTGTATTTAATGCCAACATAAGTTAAATCTGTGACTGTATAAGTACTGCCCTAGAACTGTACTACTTGGCACAAAGGGGACTGCAATAGCAAACCAAAATAAAATGAAATGCGTATATTAGCAGGACTTAGATTTTAAATCTATCATTAAATCTATTAAATCAGTGGTAACCATGAGATGCATCCCACATCATTACATCATAACTAGTGGAGTCGGTGGGAGTCGGAAACATTAGAATGACACAGTCTTCCATTAGAATGCCCCACCCACTGAGGTCACATTGCAGGCCCACACTGTTGGAAGAATTTCAGCACTCAGACCACATCAAGAAACCATTATCATGTGATTAAGGATTTACTCTCCTGTATTTCATGTCATCACAGTATGTAGGTGATGAAAAATTGAATGCATTCCTCAGTTGAATCATACTTTAAGGTCAATGTCCATTATCATTTCACAGGCACTTACAAAGGATAACAATCAAGCTACATAGAAGAAACCATGAAGGAAAGGTTCGGTATTTAACACTTTTAGCCCTTTTTCTGAGTTGCCTGGGATGCAATAGAGTGGTTCCTACCAAAATTTTGATGTTTGCTCCTGTCTCCATTATTTGCCTGCTTTAGAACTGCTCCAGCATTGTCTTCTATGTGCACTGCTAATCCTGTGCTTAAAACCAATTTATTTTACATCTGCTAGATTATTCAGACTGAATTACAAATATAGATTGCCAGACTGAATATTATATTGCTTAAAGTGAAGCAATAATTCTAAGATCAAAAATAGTTAATCTGACAACATGACATAACATGATAAACTAAGGTACTTTTCCGCTTTCATCCTACGGATTTAAAGGATTCACCTCTTTCGTGACAAAATGGGTCATTTTGGTGAATAATCCACTTTGCTATGTTTTTTATTGGTGACATCACGGCTTCCTTTCAGTATAAGTCACAGATGAATGCAGCAATCATTATCATTAGCTTGAATCAACAGCAGTAGTGCTACAGGAGTGTGATTAGTGATTATAGTCAGTACAGCACTGTGGAAGATGAAGTTTATCATGATCATGGCTGTTCTTGTACAAATTTGTTTGGCAGATAAGAACATTTTCAAAGACATTAAAAGAAACCTGAAACAACTTCAGGCTAATTTAAGTGGAGAGTTAGATGAAATTGAGGTAAGTAACTTTGTTTCCGTATGGGAAATACCAGATACAATTAGCTTTTTATAGATATATCTGACATCACAATACATTTAATTCTGATATGTTAATTCTATGCAGCAAATCCATCTTCCAAATTGTATGAATAAAAATTGCGTAAGTAATTTTCTTCTGTCTTTACACTGTATTTTGCTTTTGAGTTTGCTGTAATTTAATTTACAGTGATCTCATATCTAAAGCATATATTTCAAGTCAGGACAAAAACATTAACAAAACACTCACAACCTTAGGGAACAGAGATGCTAACTATGAGATATGACTGTGTAGCTCAAGATTGCTAAATAAACAACATATTAACTACACATTATATTTTGCATGAATGCACATCTCTGTTTACCTTTTGTGTATGTGTGCCTCTTACACTGTCTGACTAATCTAAAACATCCATTAAGTAGTAAAAATGCTTTTACAATACAAATGCATGCTAACCACAAGTCTTATGCTGACATTATAAACCCAAATCTAATTATAATTCTTTACTCAAAAAAATGGAATAGCCTACCAAAAAGACTGTTTTTCCGATATTGACAAACTGCTTATCCATTTGTTATTATAGTGTGGTTGTGAGGAGTCTTTTGCAAAAAACTTAGAGGTTGTCCTGGGTAAGATGGCACTCAAAGGCGGAATCACAAAGATCATCAATAATCTCAATGAATTGAGAACACAATTGCAACAGCAAAATCAGGTGAGCCTATAGTATTACCTTGTTTTTAACACTTATAATCTCAGTATTCAAAAACATACATTTATTCATGAAGGATTATAATACATTTACAAAATGAATGACTGTTGTATTCCTAGCTCTTTATACATTCTTATGATTGTATTTATAAAGCAGTGAAAGGTGCCTTGCTCATGGGCACTTCAGCCATGTGGGGCATTGTAGCTTTAGTGTAGTCAAATGCTTCTTGGGAAAATAGATGCAGAAATGGGGCCTTCTTTCAATCATAAGACCCCTGCATGAATGTGTCTGTGTGATTGTGTAAAATAATAGAATAGAGTAAAGAATAGTATAGTCTATGAATCTATTTCAAATTATTCTGTTGTGTTTTAGTTAGTGTTAGTTTGAAATTGTAGGTGTTGGCAATAGGCTGATACAAATCATAACCAAATCTAAGCTGCACTATAGCAGTAGTAAATTGCGTAAAAGCGACCTTACAAGCGCCTTATTCCTCACATTCAGCCATTCACACACTAGTGGGAGACGCTGCCACAGGGTTCAGTATGTTGCTCAAGGACAGCTCGACGGGTTCAGGTGGAGCAGGGTTCGAATCTGCTACCCTCTAATAAACTTTTGTCTTTTGATACTAGTGAAGCATTCAAAGTGTCTGTGATTGTACCTTTTATGAGTGTGTTATAACCCTTCATGAATGTGATATAATGCTTAATCAACACTGGGTTCAGAAAGTCTTACCATATTGTTTGTAACTGCAGTAGACATCTAAATGAAAATAGATCATATTTAGTTTTTGTTGCATTTGTTGTTACTAATCCCTATAAATTATCACAATAACTATTTAGGATGGCTGTTCGAAGTGGGTTGAAACCAAAACTGGGGTACATGAGGTCCTTCAGACTTTCATAAAGTACAGCGCACATTGGATGATGGAATGTAAAAGACGCTAAGGCCACTGAAAACAAACTGTGTTTTGCATGTGACAAATGAAAAGTGATCACTTTTACTGAAAGTGTAAATTCATTCAATTACTAATCATCAACTTGTTTATTTATTTATTTATATATTTATATATTTTATATCTTAATTATTTATGTATTTGTTCATTTAATGCATATTTATTTATTTATTTATTTATGCATTTTATATTTGTTTGTGGAATGTTTTTCACTTCTTATGTTCCGAAAGTGTGTTGGCTCTATTAAACTGCATATCTGAAACATTTTCTGAACATAATGTTGTGGTTACCAGGTCAAGAAATTGAAAGCTCATCTCACACAGTACATTCAACACAACTTCTTGTTCAGGCTATGGTTATTTCAACATTATATTGTAAGACAGTACTTTTTTAACTGGATGATCTCTGCATGTGCAGTGAAAACTTTACTGATGATTCAGAATGCAGAAGCACATTTGATCTTTGCTGTCTTTGCTGTAACATTACATTACATTACATTTATGCGTTTAGCAGACGCTTTTATCCAAAGCGACTTACAAAACGAGGATAACAATCAAGCTACATAGCAGAAACCTTAAGGAGCATAGTGCTAGGGGATAGTGCTTCAGTTAATTTTAGTGCTAGGATAGAAGATGTTCTCTGAATAGCTGGGTCTTTAAGAGCTTATTGAAGGCCTCCAGAGAAGGCCCTGTTCTGATTGTTTTTGGTAGGTCATTCCACCAGCGTGGGACGACACATGAGAAGAGTCTGGATTGCCTTGGGCGAGGTGCCGGGACTGCCAGTCGACAGTCATTGGAGGACCGGAGTTGTCGGGGGGTAGCCTGAGCTTTTATGAGAGCGCTTAGATAAAAAGGGGCAGATCCTCTAAGCACTTTGTAAGTCAGCATCAATGATTTGAATTTGATGCGAGCCGCCAGAGGCAACCAGTGGAGCTCGATTAGCAGAGGGGTGACATGCGTCCTCTTCGGCTGATTGAAGATGAGACGCGCCGCAGCATTTTGGATCATCTGAAGTGGCTTGACGGCACAGGCAGGAAATCCTGCCAGAAGGGCATTGCAGTAGTCAAGGCGAGAGAGGACCATAGTTTGAACCAGCAATTGGGAGGCTTGTTGAGTTAGGTATGGTCTGATCTTTTTGATATTGAATAGTGCGAAGCGGCAGGCCCGGGCAACAGAAGCAACATGGTCATTGAAGGTTAGCTGGTCGTCAATCATAACACCTAGGTTCCTGGCTACCCGTGAGGGAGCAAGAGACAAGGAGCCAGAGTTGATGCAAATGTTGTGGTGAATAGTTGGTTTAGCTGGGAGGACCAGCAGCTCGGTTTTTGAGAGGTTCAGCTGGAGATGATGGTCTTGCATCCATGCAGAGATGTCAGAGAGGCAATCCGAGATTCGCGTTTGGATGGTTGGGTCATCGGGTGAGAATGACAGATAGAGCTGGGTATCATCGGCATAGCAGTGGTAAGAGAAGCCGTGCTGGCGGATGATTTGGCCCAAAGAAGTGGTATAGATGGAGAAAAGAAGGGGGCCCAACACAGATCCTTGGGGTACTCCAGTAGCAAGGTGGTAAGGCGCAGAGGTGTGTCCTAGCCAGGACACTTTGAACAGTCGCCCAGTGAGGTAGGATTCGAACCAGCAGTATGCATCACCCTTGATGCCCATGTTTGACAGTATAGACAATAGAATACTGTGGTTTGTAAGAACACAGAGAATTTTGCTAGTTAGCATTGCTATTTCAGCCAGCATTGAATCTCTTACACTATATCTTTTGTGAGTCCTCCTGGATCTGCTATAACCTACTTCAATGATCCAGTTCAGAATAATACTGCCTCCAGACTACTTGACTCATCTAATGAGCATTTGCTGTGCTCACTGACAAAAAAACAGTCAAAACTATTCTTTTGTGGTACTTCAGGAGTGGAATTAATGGGGTAGGCCTATGGGTTCTAAATAGCTTTCACCTATTAAAAATGATATTGATTATTGTATGATTATTAGAGTATTTTTAGAGTTTAACTTCTGTTTTGTCTTAGTTAGCGTGGATCTGTATTTTATATTTCTATGGATGAAAGCATTTGCAAAGAATCTATAAAAACAAAATTATAAGAACGCAGAAGAACATCCAATCCAAAGGTTTCTGCAAGGCCCTGGTCCTGACAGTCCCATGAGGCAGGTCAAATAACTAGGAATTGGCCAATGGACACTAATGCTAAAGGTTTAATTTGTGCTGTTGTGAGAATAAAACTGGATACCATATGCATCTTTTTCTTTTGAAAGGGACCAGGCTACCATTGTTTACTGTCATATGTCATTGGTCATCAGTCCTCTGTAAAATGTGTTTATTTCCTTGATATTTGTTTGTTAGCTGGCATTGTTAGTGTTAATAACATGAAGCCTATTTAGATAAAGGACATTTTTATAGAATTATACTCAGGATATCCTTTTTTATCTTTTCTACATTATAAAGGAGTGGTACTCACTTTGCCAATAACTTTTATTCAAATATACTTCTTATTGTAGACATTTAAGTGCATTCATAATGGAAAGCCATTGGAGGACAAGTCATGACCCCCCATCTTAACACATAGAGCCTGATTTTAAAGTTCAATAGCGCATAGTCTGAAGCAGTGGCGGTTCTACACTGAATTGCGCCCTGGGCGAAAAAAACCCCCGTCTAAAACACATTAAAATAAGTGATTGGTAAGTTTCACTAAATAGGCCCAATGTTAGAATTTCTGTGATGGTTTGTATAGCCTATTATGATTTTATTGTGTTTTAAAAAGCATAGCAAGAAGGGGCCGTTGAACTGGTCCACCGGAGGATGAAAGTCATCTGGTAGAAACTTACCCTATGAGCCAGGGGGATTTAAATAACCCTCCCTTGGAAAATGTAATATTTTGAGCAACCCTCCCCTGCTTAAATCACAAGTCCTCATATTTACCTTTTAGCCTACGATTCATCTCCTCAGGGTTTTATTGGAAAGGACTGCCTCTGCTGTAAGCTCCTGTCCAGGGCTTGGTGGCCACTGACCATTTCCTTTGGTGGTGTTGGCTTGTTATACATCATACCTTAGTTATGCTGCTATAGTTTAATGCCGCCACAATCCACCCATCTGTTAAGCCGTACAATTTTCACTCTGTCTTTCTCCTCCTCTCTTTTCCTCTCCACTTACTTCTCCTGGGTTCTCCTGGGACCTTCTTCCAACGTGATCCGGCGGCACTCCTGAATGCCCAGTGCCCTCCACTGCCTGATCCTGCATCTCTGGCTTCCTGGGCGGTCTGCCTGCAGCTTCACAGCTGACCCTGACATGATTGTTACAGCCTCTAGCTGGCCCCTGGCTTGACTGCGCCTAATGACATGGGACTATATCCTGGGATTCTAATGGGACTCCTATATTACTGTACTTTATTTACCAAAATTGTCTTGTAATATGTATCTAATGGAATAATAGTGGACTACTCACCATCTAAGAAACTGAAAACCTGCCCTAGGCAGTTGGGTTAGCCCCTTGAGCCGTCGGAACTGCCCAAGGTTTCTTCCTCTACCATAACAAGTAAAAACAAAAAACGCTGCGAGGGAGTTTTTCCTTGCCCCTGTTGCTCATTGGGCCTCTTGTGTTAAGCACTTTGTGACATGCCTTTTGTAAAAATGCGCTATATAAATAAAATTGAATTGAATTGAATTGACACACTGGCGGTGGCTAGGGTAGGCTACCGTGAATTAGCCTACCTGTTACACCACTGAATACCCATACAGAGAGAACATTGTTGGATACTTTTATCTTTTGCCCGTTTCTTCTAATCTTCTTTTCTTCTTTTCCTAAATTGGGTACCTGATAGCTTTGGCCTTTTTCTCCATTGCTGTGTTGACTAATCGACAATCAACAGATTTCCCATCTGCAGTCACTCAATGGGGGACTCACGACCATTTGTCAAGACTAAACCTATTCACCTCCATATCCACATTAGGCCTACCTATTTTTATTAGCAATTTCACATAATTAAATAAATAAAAAGGTGCTACTTATTGGTCTGTGTTTATATATTTTTCTCTTTTTTCCTAAGTAATATTTTGAATTAAATGTGCGTTATTTGTAATAAAGTCAGCTGTCACTGACATAGTTAAGCCCACCTTCTTGTCCGCTTCATTTGGGAGAGGTGAACTGTAGCCTATAGGCTACTCTGCGCCCCTCATCCCCTTTCGGCTCGCTCAGCTTCTGTGCGGCTCCTTCAGCAGCAGGCAGGGGCGGCACAGGTAGCTTATCATAGAAGATTTTTTTCCCCCGTCCAAGTTCGTGACAATCTCACTTAAAAGGTGTATTTACATCCCTATGTGTCCGCCACTGGTCAAATAGCCCGTCAGTTAGGCTACTTATTAATTCTCAGTGCTTACTGCAATCAACTAAGGTTTGCAAATATTATATATTTTAATAAAATAACCATGGTGTGATGTATTTGATGTACATTTGAATTTTATATTTCGAGGACTGGGCAGCTGCTTGCTCCTGCTGATGAAAGAAGCAGCTTGTGCCTGCACAAAGCACTGAGCGCCCGTAAAATAGCCTTTGAACAATGCGCGAATGATTACAAACCAGTTTTTTTCTGGTCAGTGGCGAAATGACTTCCACTTCTCATAAAATAGCAAATTTGAGCTATGCGCGACACCACACCCCTTCTTTTCAGTGACACGCCCGACTCAGCGGAAAGCCATCTGCTATATTGACAACGTACATTTCTGCCGGAAAAAAGAACGATGCTCTCGCACAAAATATCAATGACAGGTTGCGCATGTCGCGAAAGCACTGTGCGCCTTGTGCATTACCGGGCCCATAGAGTATGGCTGTGTTATTTCCCTTTATCTATAAATCTTAGGAATTGAACTAATCTTCATAATGTGAGCAGCAGTCTGATCCTAACTTGTTCTGGCACAGGTATACACACACAAAAAAACTATTACTGGTTTGATTCACACTTTTTTCTAGCCATTTGACCAATTACAGAATAGGTATGCATAATTGGCTTGTGTGATTTGGAGAATTGGAGAATAAATGAAAGGTTCTCCTTTGTTCAAACTGCTTATGGCGGCTCTTGCCATCCTCTTGTTTTTGCCATTCTCTCTCTCTCTCAGGTTTGTTTTGATTTACTTTTTTGGGGGTTACTTGGTTATCTCATTGCTTACTTTTAACTGTTAATGATTAATCTGAGTTTATGGCTTACTGTAAAATAAACCATCAGTTTGTATCTCTGGACATGTCACTCTTGTGCTATATTCAATATTTAACATCAACCTATTAGTCCGATTAGTTGTATTTTCTCGCAATATATTTACCACATGCTGCTTTCCTAAGTTCAAGAACACACATTTGGGAGACAAGGACTATTTGTCTATAGTCTTACCCTAAAATAGCACAAAAGTATCACAGAAGTTAGTGTCTTAACTAAAATAGTCTTTTGAGGGGAAGATGAAGTTAATCATATGTAGAATTGTTGCAGCCAGGTGTCATTTATTATGCTCATTAGTTAGGCATGTAGGCTTAAGTGTCACTGAAATTGGAGGTCAGGCTACTTCCATTCTGCTATTTTCAGTGTTCAGCCTGTAGATCATAAAAATACCGAACTGGTCATGAGGAGAAATATTCTAGAAGTAAATGTTTTCTTTGTGAATGCAGGCATGCAGTTCTATTTAAAGGTTAAATAATTTGTGAAGGTGAGAGATTGGAGAATTCCTCTTGGTGAATGAAATATACAGGGCTCTCAACTTTTGAAGTCGGGTCAGAGTGAGATTTATTTATAGCAAAGAAAAACACTGCGGCTGTTATCTCATCACAATACTCATGCTTTATTAAGTTTAACTTAGTGAAAAAATAATTTAAAAATGTAATTGAAACAATGTAGCTGTATAGGGGCTTTGGAGATCAAATGTAAAATATCAAAATCCACTCGATAAATTTCAGAGATTTCTGGTTTAGAAATTTATTTTTAGTGTATTATAAAAGTGAAATGGTTGCTGGAATAATTCAGACATCTTCTGGTGTCACTTCTTCAGAATTAACATAAGTGACGAGATTAATCATAATGATTATAAAACACCAAATCAATTTAGTCATGTTATTCTATTCCTTTGTAGGTAATGTACATTGTATTTTCAACCATAACTATGGCACAAGTAAAGTTGGTAAAATCAACCCCATTTCAGCTTAAGGTCAAAGTAATATAACCGGGTCAAAGTAATATAACCAACAGAGGCCAGTGCCAGTCCACTTCTATTTGGCTTTGCTGCCTACTTTATCTATTGATTAAATGTTTGGAGAATCATCCAATCAGAATTATCTGTTCTGCCTCTTCCAGAGGCAAAATAGTGTCCTATGAGCAGATAGAGGAATTTTGGCAGAAGCCAGCTATCACAAAAATGAACAGTAAATCGCAAGTGGGCGAACCAGAAAGTTTGTCACATACCAATCAAATTGTGAACGCATTTCAACGGGACTTGTTCTAGTGGCTTTCCACACAGAAGCCAAACACCTCATCAACAAGCTGCAAGCTGTATTGTCACTTGACAAGTTTGCGATAAGACAGTGGACTACCAATGTTTCCAGTCTAGTTGATCACCAACCTAGTGAGACCCGCTCAGACAATGTTGTGCTGTGGCCAGTTAGACTACCCTCTGCTCTGGAAGAGGATACCGGGGAGTCTCTACGGTGAACATGTCAGTAGGTGGCAGGATATGTGTGAAGCCACAGCACAGTCCCTGCACGGGACGGCCAATAAATATGGCACCCCATAGTCAGAGTGTTACACAGATGCAGAGAGTCTTAATCAGTGCAGTGCAGATGGACACCTTCCCAGATGAGTATCACTTGTTAAAGTCAGGAAAACCTGGGAACCATGGAAAACACCACACAACAACAAAACAACACACGCTGCTCATGTTAGCTCTAGCGTTCGGCCTAGTACCAGAACTCATCAGAGCTGGAGGACTATGGCAAGCCGATTGAGCATTTATTCTGATATCTTGATATCAGGCATAATTGTCATGTACATGCAAGCCATTTTTGTCAACTAGTTAACTAGTGAGCCATGTTTGTGTGAACTAGTTAACTAGTGAGGGACAAAATATGCACACTAGTTAACAAGTGACTGCAGAAATGCCCACTAGTTAACCAGTGAACACATTAGCTTCACTAGTTAACTAGTGAGAGCCAGAAGTGTCCACTAGTTA
>JAGFZM010000152.1:41688-114555 GCA_017657215.1 Limnothrissa miodon | reverse complement strand
TAGTGAAGGCAGAACTGCTCACTAGTTAACTTGTGAAGACACAAATGCCCACTAGTTAACTAGTGAGCTCTAAAAAGTGTCACTAGTTTACTAGTGTGCACCAAAACATCCACTAGTGAACTAGTGATGGCCATTTCCATTCAACTAGTTAACTAGTGAGGTGCAAAAAGTGTCACTAGTTAACTCAAAACGCCCTCTAGTTTACTATTGAAGGCCATTTCAGCCCCACCAGTTACCTAGTGAGATGCCAAAATGATCACTTGTTTACATGTAAAGGCAAAAATACCTCCTAGTTTACTAGTGAAGGTGTTGTTGGCCTTACTAGTTAACTAGTGACATGCATATTTTGTTCACTAGTAAACTAGTTACACCTAAAAACAGTGAACATGTGGCATTTTTGGCTGTCACTAGTTAACTAGTGAGACACAAAAACCTTCAACTAGCTGACTGGTATGCACTTTGGCCTTCACTAGTTAACTAGTGAAGCTAAAATGTGTTCACTGGTTAACTAATGGGCATTTTTGCTGTCACTTGTTAACTAGTGTGCACAAACATGGCTCACTAGTTAACTAGTTGACAGAAATGGCATTCTTGTTGGCCTGATATCGAAATATCAGAATAAATGCTCAAGTGGTTGGCCAAATACATAGAAGTTAACAAGTGAGAATTTGACATTCAGTAGTCAGCTAGTAAACATTTTTGTCCCTTACTAGTTTACTGGTAAAATATAAACGTCTCTTAACTAGTTAACTAGTGGACATTGAAATGCCCACTAATTAACTAGTGAACATGCTGAGCATTACTAGTTAACTAGTAAGATATGAAACATGTCAACTAGTTAACTAGAGAGCATTTTGGCTCCCACTAGTTAACTAGTGAGCACTTGGGCTGTCACTAGTAAACTAGTTCACACATAAATGGCTCACTAGTTAACTAGTGGACAGAAATGGCTTGCATGTACATGACCATTATGCCTGATATCAAGATATCAGAATAAATGCTCAATCGGCTTGCCATAGAGGACGGCTGCGAAGAGCTGAGGGTCGAGAATACTCCACCATGCATCCAATTGTCCATGTAAAGCATCTTGTAAGAGCTGCTGATACAAGACTATGACAACAGACTGTGCCACCCTGGCCCTGAATGGGTGTTTGCCGAGATGCGGCAAACAGTCTGGCAGGAGATGGCAGACCTGCCCCCTGTCAGGCTACGTCTCCACAAGCCTCCCTTCCATTCAACTGGAATGGAGTGTATTGGACTATTCTCGATTAAACTGGGAAGAAGAAATGAAAAGAGATGGAGCATTATATTCAAATGTCTTACCACACGAGGTGACCACCTGGATGTCTTAACCAGTATAGATATTGATGCATTCCTAATGAGCCTTAGAAGATTTACAGTATAGCTCGTCGGGGAAAGCCTTTGGAGCAGTACTTCGCTCAAGGGACCTACCGGAGTCAAATTCTACCGACAACAACACAATTCTCTGACCAGCAGAGGTTAGTCATTCCTAAAAGTCCAGTTGAACTGAAATCTTGAAATGCAAAGCCGATGCAAAGCAGTGTAGAAGACCTTCAGGGCATAATAAGGTCGCCAGCAGTATGTATTCAGATTATCAGAAAGGATACAGGCTATGCATGAATGGTCAAGCGTCTGCTGGCAGGCTGCCATGGAAATCTGCCTAGTAGATATTCTTGACTTCGTAGAACTGCCCTTCTGTTA
The DNA here is from genome assembly GCA_017657215.1 of Limnothrissa miodon. NCBI lineage: Eukaryota > Metazoa > Chordata > Actinopteri > Clupeiformes > Clupeidae > Limnothrissa > Limnothrissa miodon. The sequence goes on along the minus strand of JAGFZM010000152.1, from coordinate 112,833 downwards.
AGACAAAAGTACAACCTCTTCAACCATCTTAATGGCTCTCTGATGACCAGAAGAGTGCATTAAATACATCTATCTGGTATAAATAAGGTTCAGGTCGGTTGTGATCAGTGGATTTACTTTTTTGAATATTGCTACTTTCCACCAGAAGTCTTGGTTAAAACAGTCAGGTGCAGTCAGTTATAATGGGATGAAAGAAAACTAAGCTTGGTCATTCATGCATTAACAGCTGACTTTATTCATCAATATCCTACATAAAAGAAGACTAAAGTCTTTGTTATGCACCAAAGTATGTATGGGGTATAAGGCCTTTAATGCATCACATGACATCTAGAGATCATGAGCATTTAGAAAGTGATAGTCGAAGTGGACACAGTAGCTGTGTCGTAATGTTAGAGGCCAATAGCCATAAATCATTTACTTGATTCATTAACCTAACATGCAAGTTTAGATGTACAGTATTAGTCACATTTCCACATATTCCTGTGGGAATGTATTTGTGTGACTGTGTGTGTAATTAAAAAAAGAAATACTGTAACACAGGGATGTGAACATACACACATATGCCAGACACAGGGACACAAGGATGTGCCAAAAAATACACACACATATGCCAGAAAATGTTACATTAATTTTGCTTCAGGCTATATCAGAACAGCTAAGACCTTGAATCTAAATTTAGTTAACTAATTGGAACGTTTTTTTTATCGTGGGAAAGTAGCAATTAAGAATAGGAAAAAGAAGATTAGGTATAGGCCTATAAAAATAGGCCTTAAAAAAGCCTACCCAACCAGCATTGTTCCTACCTATGACCTATATGGATGATGGTATAATGGTAATTATGATGGTTTATCACTCCTAAATCATGCTTACTGAAAAAATGTATCTGAACTACATACTGTAAGACGGACCAGAATTTAATGCAAACATCTTTAATCTTATATTGCAGTCTCTCGGGGTGGATGTACTGTGAGTCAATTGAATCTGCAGCCTGTTATTTTAGGGATTATTTTTTAACCCTTTCCTAAATTTTACTTCAAGCGGAGTTTAAAAACTTGAGAGTCCAGTTTGACATGGTGTTGTATTTCATAGTTGTCAGTGCAGATCTTGTGTGTGTCTTGTTGTGTGTACTTGCCGTTTTGTGTTCTTGTGTGGTGTTTGCAGTCTCTTTCCCTCTCTCACACCAGGGCCTCCAGAGATAGGTGTGTGTGCCGACATGCAAACTATTGCACTTTGAAGTTGTCGTTTTCCTGTTCTTCTTATTAGTTTGCATGCAAATGCAAACTATTGTTCTTTGAAGTCTTCTTCTACTTATTATTTATAGCTCATTTTATACTTGGGACTATTAGCCCAGGAACTTAAGCCTAGGAATATTTGGCCCAGAGTACATGCACCAGGGCTTGAGTTCCTGATGGGTTTATACCATTGACTGTATAGGTGGACAGCGGACCTGATCTCTAAAACTAGCATCTACTCAATTTCATTCAAATAAATAAGTTTCATAGTCCATTAGACAAAACCAGATTTCTCCCAGCCGAGGATTTTTTATTTTTATATAAATAAAATGGGTGGTTGACTTTGATTAACAGCTGTCGCAGCAAATCACTGTCTTCTAGTGTTCCTGGTCAAGATAGCTGTCAAGACGTTGGGCAGCTAGATGTAGTGGATTATCTCCAGCAGTTTGTCAGAATGTTATTAGTAATCCTTCATCATATACAGTTATATTTACAGTCAAATTGTCCAGATATGCAGTTGGATACACTAACAGATACTCAGCAGGGAGTTCTGTGCAGTTTTTTTCACTTATTTTGGTTACGATTCAGTTTTTTTTTCTTATGCGCTCCCTGACTTTTTGCTTGCAGTTTTTGGCACAAACTTCACGTGTAGGCAGGATTTCCAGCAGTGCATTCCCATTGGCTTGAAAAGTAAAAAATACAATCTGTTTTAAAGGAATTATCCGGAGTAAAATACACTTTAGATCAATTTACGGATGATTGGGAGTACATGACATCAAGTTGACATGACATTGAGTTGACATCAAAATCGTGTAATTCGGATGTGTTTTGAGAAAGTTATATTTCACCGTTTTGAGCCAAAACACGTTAGCCTGGAAGTGACCAGGGCATATAATTTCTGCTGCTACAAAACGCTATTTTTATACCTCTTCTACAGTTACAAACAACATTAAATTTCGAGCAAATACAAGCTTACTAACAGGTTTGCATTTTGAAATGTCACGTGACATGATGTTTCGCGTGAGGTAGCCTCCTGTTGACGGAAGATGGCTTTTGCATACAACTTCATCCACGACTTCTTCTTCAGTTACCTTAGTTTAGCCTAAAAATTCTAGAGAATTTGTCCATTAACAAATTTCTGACTAAATGTGACAATTTTATATTAACTTGTAAACTATGCATTGTATTTATGTATGTATGCATGTATGTATGAGTTGCTTATACCTACGATGCAGTGATTGTGAAGCCCAAGACAAATTTCCCCTTGGGGACAATAAAGTATACTTTACTTACTTACTTACAATGTTGTGCAGGTCTAGTTTTGTTTTCATTTATTTATTTGTACCTAAATTAACCAGGCTACAGGTTTTGATGGTTATTTTGTTTCTGTATAGTTTGTCATTTGTGGGTGAAAGTGGATATATTATGGATGCAGAGTTGCAGATTGTATCCTATTAAGTAATGTAATGTGGCTCAGCAGATTGTGCATTGAACATTATTTTTCTTGCAAATTGTTTATCACCTCAATGAATGGCTATCATTGTAAAGTTCAGATTGTGCAGAATTCAAACAAATACAATTTCATAGATGTTAAGATGCATGCATGCATGGGAATCAGGTCAGAGTTTAAGCAGACTTTTTGTGTAAAAAACTGGAGAATGTTCAGATGCCTAATTCAACATAATTCAACCCAACTGAACCAATTTCATATTATTGCAATCAAACTTCAATAAACTTCAACTAAGGAAGAATGGAGTTGTCCCTTCGCATCCTTAAAGACCATACTCTTTCAAGTTTAAGTAGGAGCTGTGTGAACAACATAACTTGACAAGTATAATGAACATAGTCAACATGTAAAATTAGGTCTACAGTTCCGTCCAGTTGCCTATATAGAATACCCTGACCTCTGTGACCTAGATGAATTAATGAATTTCCCCCTTGGGGATCAATAAAGTATATCTAATCTAATCGAATCTAGCTTCCCAGACACAACTAGTATTCAGTAAAACACTTATCTTCAATTTACTTAACCTCTTAAGGCACACCCCTATTTTTCCTTTTTTTCAAAAGAACGGCATACCCAAATTGAAAGCTTGACAGTTCCTACATAGTTTTAGACTCAGGGATGTGCCTCATACCATTGGAAAGGTGACACCCTCAAGTTTTTTCTAAAGGAATATGTATGTTTCTGTGACATATGGTCACAGAGTTATAGAGGTTGGAACTAAGTTTTTTTTTCTGCTCATTTCAAATGTCTATGAACTAACTAAGATATGAAGGTACCATCCATATGATACCCCTAAATAAAAAAATCTAAGTCCTAACTCCATCTCTCAACCTGTTACACAAAAAAATTGAAGTCAAAAGACCAAAAATATGATTTTTGAATATACATTTTTGAAAAATATGTTAATGCGTTTTGATTGGGACCCCTATGTAAATTCCCATAGACACTTTTTGTAAACAAAAGGGCCTACTGACATTCAAAAGTTTATAACTTGAAAACCCCTTTACCTAGAAACATAAAATTGGTTTCAAATGAAAGCCAAGACCCTGGGCTTTCATGTCAGTTTGCTTGATTTGAAGTTACTCCTTCTGGCATTGAATGACGTCCCATATATGGTTTGCCCCAATCGTTTGCCCCAAACTGAAAGGCTGGAGCCTGGAAAACTTGTGTGAGACTTTTCCTTTTAAATTAGGTGCCTGCATTTGCAACACATTTACACACACACACATATATATATACATGTTAAGTGGGCCATTAGTAATATCATTGAAGTACATTTAAAGGCCCACTATGAAAACATTTTTAGGATGCTAAAATTAGTCATTACACGGCGAACGAACGGTGTAGAATGCGCCACCGTGGCCAATAGCGGTAGATACAGCACTTGCAATGTTCAGCAGCGCAGCCCGCCTCCAATAGAATGCAGTGCAATACAATGCAATACAGCGGTCTTTAGAGGGAGCTTGTGAGAGAGAAAAACAGAATGTTGCTTAGCCCCGGTTTAATACTTAGAATCTACAATCAAACTATTTGGTAAATGATCATATCACTTTATCATAAAGTGTTACCTATACAGGTGTTCAATTTGTCATGCATTACAACATTACTATTTTGAGCAGGGCAGTCAGTAAAGGTGAGAAATATATCCACTACAAATGAAATCTACAAAAAAGTGTACTGTAAGTAGGAATGGGTGATAAAGTGAAACTACTGACATTTTCAAGAAAATCAATTTTGAAAGGAAATTTCAGCAATTTTAGTCACTGAGATGACGGTTTCTGTCTCTCAAACTCTTCCTGTTTCAACTGTATAAGAGGCGACCAATGACTGGCAAATCACTTGGCACGCTGCTTTATTAAACACAGAGGTTTTACGGGCTGTGGATACCGTACCTGCACACAGAGCTCAAGATGAGAATCACTCTAGTGGCAGCATTCCTTCTGCCTCTTTGCCTAGCCATGGACAAGGAGGTTCTTTTTGAGCTCCAGACAAATCTCAGGTGTCTGAGGGAAGTCAGCTTAGTAAGTGATTGCCATATTTATCAACCTGACTTTTGATTTTTTGAGTCAGTGATGGTTGTTAAGCATGTTTCTTTTTTCTTTACAGAAACAACCTATGAAAGAGACAATGGCACCCAATGGATTATGGAGTGAAGTGGTAAGTTTCTGCACCATCCTTTCTTAATAACACTGCACTTGTGCACGTGTGCATGGTGGTTTAATGTCTGCAGAAGTGTAATGACACTTCATGCAGACACACATACATGCGCACACACACAGACACACACACACCTTACCTCAATTTCCCTTTGTTGTGTTAGTGCAAGTGTGAGACGTCATTTGTGGAGGCCCTGAACATTACCCTGAACAACCTGCATGCCAAAGAGCCAAACTGTGAGATATGCATCAACAAAATCAGAACAAACCTGGGAAACAAGATCCTCAACGTTCAACCAGACAAGGTACAAGTAATTTCTCTGTGAATGCTTATTTAGACCTTTCTTGACAACTCATTGGTGTTTTGAGTAAATCTGATCAGCTGATTTCATATTTTTCTGAACTTTTTTTTTCAGGTGGAGAAATGCACAGTGAACAGTGGAGACAAGACAGCAAAACAAATAATTAGTGAGTTTATAAGATATACACAGACCTGGGTCAGGAAATCATGCAATAGCTTGACATAAAAGGATTTGATCATTTTTATTTGATATCTTTATCTCTCTGTGTTTTACTTTATCGGTCAGAATACTCACAGTAGGCTATTGCTATTTATTTGCTATAATTTGCAGTGAGTTATTATCGATATCATTGTTATTAAAGTATGCATGTATTAATTTATTGATGTATACATTTTTATTTATTTATATATTTATTTGGATATTTATCTATTTATGTATTTATTTATTTAGTTCACATTTTTAACAACGCATTTGCAAAGCCTATTTCATGTAGTAAGATGATAGTAATGTTTGTTATAGCAAACTATTGTTAAAATAAACATATTCTTTTAATCAATCATAAAAAGTTTTGCAGATTTTTTTATTCTTAAGTACTGGCTCACTAGCCTGATGCATCCGCTGCTTTTACGTTGTCTAACTTTGTTCAAAGTGTCAGACGACTAGCTATAGGCATTTGTTTACTCCATGGGGCTGGATTACTTTGTACTTCAACCAACTGCTACCATTTGTTTGTAACTTATGCTCTGGAATGCTTCATTTGAATTCACTGTTACTATTTTGGGTCCTCTGTAGGCTACACTGATTGGCTATTGCATATTCTAACCGGAGAAAACCTTAGGTAGTCTCCTGACTGAGATGCTGGTGGTAAATGAAATTGATCGAAAGCAGAAAGTGCTAGCCTGGCTCGTTTCATGTTGGCAGTCCCTGAATTAACTGTGAAAATGAAGAGATGCTGGTTGTCTGACACTGGCAAATTCATAATAGCCACATCCCAACCTGCACAGGGCCGTAACCATGGACAATTCCCAATGTTATCAAGTACTCAATATCAGATCCTTTAACCATTGAATAACCAGTGAGACATGTGTCACTGTAGTCTTGTAGCAGAGCTACATGGGGCTATCCCAACGGCCTAGGCTCATGCCAGGTTTGCATTTTGCAGTTGTCCAGCAATTAGCCTATATAGCATTTTTTGTCTCTTGCACTGTTTGAACAATAGAAAAGGCATTATAATAAGAGGCATTATACTTCATTAAGTGCAGTCAAGTAAAAGTATTATGACTTCACATAGAACACAGTCAAGCCAAGTGCAGTCAAGTTCTGGGTGGTGTAGTAGCAGCCTGACATGATGCTAAAATCCAAGAGTTTGATAAATCCAAAGAGACACGATTAGCGGGTCCGGGTAGCGCCATATGATAGGGGTAAGTTGTAGGGCCATCAGGGAGCTAGATCATGAAATTCATTCAGTGTGAAATGATGTGTGTTCAGGTGGTTGTGGCATGAATGGACAGAAAGGATGACATTCTGCACAGGTGGTTGTGGCATGAATGGACAGAAAAAGCAAATATATTAGGCCAGTCAAGTTTATTCACACTTCAGCAATCATGTGTGTTATGCTGTATGTGCATATATGTAGAAAAATAGGCTATATGCTATATAGGGGAGAGAGAGAGAGAGAGATGTACGGCATGCCACATGAAAGCGCTAAGCTGTGGTAGCATATTTAAGGTATGGTGTGTATGGCAAACCTCCACCAGGCAGTGGCGGTTTTAAGCATGGGCGAACTGGGCAGCCGCCCAGGGCGGCATTACGTGGTGAGCGGCACACGAACTTGGAGGGGGAAAAATATGTGCTGCGAAGCGGTTTTCTATAGGCCTACTTGTGCCTGCTACTGAAGGATCCACACAGAAGCTGAGCGAGCCGAGAGGAGAGGGGATGGGGGCAGTTCACCTCTCCCAAATGAAGCGGACAAGGAGGTGGGCTAATCTATGTCAGTGACACCTGACTTTATTACAAATAGGCTAACGCACATTTCATTCAAAATATTACTTAGAAAAAAAATATATTTATATATATGTATAAACACAGACCAACAAGTTGCACCTTTTTATTTATTTGATTGTGTGAAATTGTTAATAAAAAACACGTAGGCCTACTAAAAAATGATTATTATGAGGAGGTGAATTGGTTTAGCTGTGACTGCTGTCGTGAGTGAGAGCATTAGGATGGGAAATCTGTTGATTGTGGAGATGTAGGCTAAACACAGCGATGGAGAGAAAAGGCCAAAGCTGTCAGGGGCCCAATTTAGGAAAAAAAGAAAAGAAGATGAGAAGAAACTGGCAAAAGATAAAGGTATGCAACAATGTTCTCTGTGTATGATTAAGGTATTCAGTGGTGTAACGTGTAATTCACGGTACCCATGCTAGCAGGCCGCCATGTGTGTAAGATCAGAATGCAGAAGTTGCCGACGTTCAAATATCGTCAAGGTGCCAACATTTAGCCTAGCCTACATTTTCTATTACTTTTGGGCCTGGTTCTATTGGGGCGCAATTCAGTGTAGAAACGCCACTGACTCCAGGGATGGTCAGTCTACCAAGCCCTAAAGAGGAGGTAACAGCAGAAGCAGTACTTACCAGTAGCATCCATGAGGAGTGATGAGTGAAGTTTTAGGTCTGGAGAGCTTGCCAAATGATTAGAGGTCTAAATGACAGGGGGGTGTGCACTTACCATAGACCGTTTCACGATACAACAGTGTTTTTTTTTTCAAACAATGTTCTTAAAGGGATAGTTCGGTTTTTAACACATTGAGCCCCTTTCACAGGTTGTCTAAAATGAAATAAAGTGGTTGACACCAAAATCTTGATGATTGCTCCTGTCTCGGCTGTTTGGGAAATATAGAATCGCCTCTGCCTGCCTTTAAAATGGCTAGCAATGGGCATGTGTTGTTTCTATCCTTTAAACACTGGTTTTAAAAAAGTGCTACTCATGGAGTGATTAGTGGCGTTTGCTGATGTTCCAACCCAAGTATCATAGCAAAATACAGTTTCTGTCATGTTTTATTTGCAATTTTGTAAGTCCCATAGGGATCTATTTGCTCCTTCATATAAACAAAGTGCCAAATAAAACATGACGAAAACTTTATTTCACTACAATACATGTTTTGGAACATCATTGAGCACCACTAACCACTTGGTGAGTAGCACTTTTTTAAAACCAGTATTTTAAGGATAGAAACAACACATGCCCATTGCTTGCCATTTTGAAGGCAGCCAGAGGCGATTCTACATTTCCCAAATAGCCGAGACAGAAGCAATCGTAAAAATTTCGATGTCAACCACTTTATTGCATTTTAGACAACCTGTGAAAGGGGCTTAATGTGTTAAAAACCGAACTATCCCTTTAAACCAGTGCTGCTTCGTTATGACAACATGTGTCCCCTGTGACCTCAACTAATCAAACTGTCTTGAAACTGTCTGTAGACCAGAGAGATGCTTGTGTTCTTGAAACTCTTTTAGATTATACTGACCCCTAGTGGAGCAGCAGGTTGCTGCCAGCTGCCATCTTCATATTGTACTCATCCATGTATGTTAATGGACTATGTTAACAGTTTTATTTGTCACTATACATACACAAGGAATTTGACGTTGGTAAATGTTAACATTCATTCATTCATTCAACTTGCAGACATAGCGTAGCAATATACATTCAGTAGAGAAATATGATTAGGGTTAGCAAAGAGTGTTGAAACAAGGCAACTGCATTGTACTGACTCACCAAATTCTTGCTTTTGGTTAGGCCATCAAAGAAGTAGATGTATATTCTTTTCCAATATTTACAGAAACTATGTCACACTCACTTTGTGCATTTTTTTTTTTTTACTAAATTCATGTTCAAATTCAATTAGTCTATTGTGTAATAATACATAGCTAAAACAGCAAAACACTCAGAACTAAACTGATGCCATAATCTCCAGTTAAATTGGTCAGCTGTTGAAGGTGTTTAGCATGAGAGCATAAATTTCTTACTGTCAGTTCAAAGCTGATAAGATAATAATTCAGAAGATTTTAATTGAAGAATTCTGCCTGGTGTTTAATATCCTCTATCAATCAATATCTGACATGCCCAAATAGCCCCAGAAGCAGCCTGAAATGGATATTTTGTGTGAGTGTGGTTTCACCACAGGGTTTTACCAGGTTACTCAGTGTAGATTTCTTACTTGTGAGTGACATCATGGTTTACACCCTCTCTTCCTGTTTGTATGTATAAATAATCTTCAGGGTTTGATAGTAATCACTCACTGTTCTAAGTGCACTACTGAGAACTCAGATTCTGAATATTTACAATGCATTGCATGAAGACAATCACAATCCTGGCCACTCTGTTGGCCCTCTGTCTGGCACAGAATACAGAAATATTTAAGGCGTTACAGAAGAACCTTGATGATCTAAGGACCAATACCTCTGATTTCAACTTTGTGAGTATCCTCATTGAATGTCTGGTTTAAGAGAAGATTTAAAATGTAGCCTAATTCATGGTTAAAACTATTATCCATAGCATTTTTTTAAATGCAAGTTTAAATTTTGGTTATTCTGGTTTTCTAGACATCTGGACATGTGGAAATTCCACGAAATTGGAGTCGAAAGCCTGTAAGTTGCTTTTCAAAGAATTATATATCATATTTTACATTAATGTCATGACAAATCTGGACAGTTTATGCTCTCTCTAATCTTATGATATGGTTCTGGCTGGATTATAAATGTTGTATTTGTCTCGTTAAAAAATAACCTCAATTCTAATTTTCTAAATTCTAAGGTCTAAGTTTCCTTATGTCTCTAAAGCTAGTCTCTGTGTCTCTAATGACAGTCTCTATGTCTCTAACACCAATCTCTGTGTCTAAAGCTTGTCCGTGTGTCCCTAAGCCTCTGTTAGTTTGTCTCTATTGCATGTCTCCATTCGTGTCTGTTATGACAGTCTCTGTGTCTCTAATCCCAGTCTCAGTCCATGTCTGTAATTCCAGTCTCAGTGTATGTCTGTAGTCTCAGTCTCAGTCTATGTCTGTAATCCCAGTCTCAGTCTGTCTCTGTAGTCTCAGTCTCAGTCTGTGTCTGTAGTCTCAGTCTATGTTTGTAATCCCAGTCTCAGTCTGTATCTGTAATCCTTGTCTCAGTCTTTGTCTGTAGTCTCAGTCTGTGATACCAGTCTCCATTTAGGTATCTAATGCCAGCCTTTTTTGTGTCTCTAACCCCAGTCTCTGCTGTGTAAATGTGAGACAACCTTTGTAAAACTCCTGAATGACAAGAGTGTCTCTAATCCCAGTCTCAGCCCATGTCTGTAAATCCAGTCTCAATATATGTCTGTAATCCCAGTCTCAGTCTATGTCTGCAATCCCAGTCTCAATCTGTGTCTCAGTCTATGTCTGTAATCCCAGTCTCAGTCTGTCTCTTTAGTCTCAGTCTGTGTCTGTAGTCTCGGTCTCAGTCTATGTCTGTAATCCCAGTCTCAGTCTGTATATGTATACCAGTCTCCATTTAGGTATCTAATGCCAGTGTTTTTTTGTGTCTCTAACCTCAGTCTCTGCTGTGTAAATGTGAGACAACTTTTGTAAAACTCCTGAATGGCACACTAAACAACCTGAGATGCCACAGCACCCATTGCAACACAACTGTTGGAATGATCAGGAATAACCTACAGGCACTGAAGCTAGAAGAAGAGAAGGTAAGATGGAATCTTTCTTGGGATATCTTTTACAGACATTGATCTCCCTATGAAAAAAAATACTAACATACTATTCCATTTTAATAGATTATAGATGAATGATAGTTTATTGTATATTCTGCACCTAACTGGTGTTCTTGTTCTTGCCATATAGAGCAATTGAAGTTTTGAAGTTTAGCTGTTTACATGTATATATTGTCCAATATCAGTAGATTGAACTTGGTTTTATGGTTTCTTTGCATATTATGATATGATATGTTTGTCCACAGTATAAGTTCTGTAGAAAAAGAATTGTTGGCAGTTAAATTGTCTTTCTTCATGATTTATTTTGATGGACTGGCATATTCATGGATTCTTTTCTTTGTACCCAACAGCCCACTCTGATGTGCCGAATGATTAAGAAGGACACACAAGATAATAAAAAAAAAATCATGAAGGAATTCTTTGAATACACACAGAACTGGTTCTCCAACTGCTAAAATAAAGTTCAAGAAACACTTTACCTTAAGTTTACACACCAGGGACAAATCCACAAAGAGAAAGAGAACAATATTTATTTATTTATTTATTTATTTATTTAATACTATTTAAATGTATTTATTTATTATTTATCTATTTTTATAGTTAAAGTTATTTATTGTTATGTTTGAAGTTTTATAGTTAAAGTTATTTATTGTTATGTTTGAATATTTAAAAATGACTGATGTCTGTCAGATCTGTTTAAATAAAGTAGGTTCAGATTTAAACCTGACACATTATATATGTTGTACACACTATGTGTGTAATTCATGGTCTTTTCACAAGAGCCAAAAATATATTTGGTTACATGTGCTATGTTTTACAAAATAAAAAGCTAATTCTTGCAGCAAGATTCTGGCATGTTCTTTAAAACACATTTGCTTTAATTCTCTTATACACCATTTACTGTACATACACCACTTATTTTTACAGTAATAATAAAAGACTATGTTTTTCTCTCTCTGGTTACTGTTGGCCTCATTACCTCCATACATCACTGCAGAATAGGGAAAATCAGCAGAGTTGGAGCCACCGTGTCACCAAATAACTTCTTTGTTTCAGACAGAGAATCTGCTCTATTCTTTCTGTTGAAAGTTTAAACGAATAAATAGAATGGTTGTATACTTAGTGAGTCAATGTGAGTTTGCTCATATCCGGAGCAAAGGTCAGGTCTATTGCTAACCAACTAGGATGCAAGAAGGCTATGGTGTGTGAGCTAGCCATTCTGAAAATGGTCATACAATCAATCAGAACACAAACTATAGTCACCACAAGAGGAAGAGATGACTGTGTGGGCGTGTCCTCTGACAGGACAACACTCATCTGCCACTGAGCTTTGAGGGAGTGGTGTGGGTGTCAGCACATGCCTAATTTAAATTTAGTGTGAAGTGCAGCACTCCATCTGTGTGGTGTGTCCGGAACACATTCCACCTCCATCGCAGTTTAGCAGCTTCGGAGAGTCCCTCAAAAACCTGTGCTTCACTTAAAGGCCCACTATGCAACATTTTTCATTGAATTAATCTGTTTCATACTGTTCAGGATGCTAAAATGAGTCATTACACGGCGAACAAACGGTGTAGAATGCACCACCGTGGCCTATAGCGGTAGGTACAGCACTTGCAATGTTCAGCAGCGTGGACCGCCTCCAATAGAATGCAGTGCAATACAATGTAATACAGCGGTTTTAGAGGGAGCTTGTGAGAGAAAAAAACAGAACGTTGCTTAGCCCTTCTTTAAGCTGTCACTAAAACTTTTCTTTTCAAGCCCCAACTTAATGGCGCCATCTACTGTAGCTGTCAGTCTCAGAAGTTGGTCATGTACAGGTCTGAGACTTATCACAATGCACTTACATATGACTTACAGAAGCATTTGTACTTTTTAAATGGATACTTGAGATGATAAATCATCACAAATAATAGGTCTGAGTCTGTAAAATATACAATCAGTGTCAGTCCTCTATTGCAGGGGACCCAGTGTAGTGAGTAGGGGATGCCAGACAGTTTCTTTGATCCCAATGTGACACAGCCAACAGAATTAAATATTCAAATGGTGTTCAAATGTGAGCATTTCACATGTGGATGATCACAGAGGTCTTTTGAAAAAGAAAATGCAGAGGCGCTTCAACATGTAGATGCAAAGTAAACTCACCGGCTCGGTTGCTACAGTGGATGTTTAAAGTCTTTAATTGCATTAATTGGACTTACTGGTTCTTTATTGACCACTAAAATCTGTCTTGGCCAATGGCTGTTGAGAACTACAGTATTGGACACTGCACTAGCAGAAAGACTCAGACAACTGAACTGATGGGTCGTTAAGGAATTATAAAAGTCTTTTCCATAATAACCAAGGATTCCTCTCATCCATGCCATGGCAAGAGTCCACTTTTTGATCCCCTTTTAAATTATGTGTTAGAATCATTTCAATACAAAACACATGCTTCAGAGACAGCTTTTTCCTATCAGCTATAAGACTCCCGAACCATTGCAAAACTCGTGTTCATGGTCTGCCTACTTACTTACTCTTTATTTTATCCATTTAGTCCATCCATTTAGTCACTCACTTACTTCTTGGACTAAACCAGTGGTTCTCAAACTTTTTCTGGGGAGAATTGTCACACCCGACCTGCCCCCAAATTGCCAAAATAGGATCAATTTTACAATATCTGATTATTTACTGTATGTCTTGATTCATGATTCATTTCACTTTGATAATAAAGCATTGGTCCCTGAATTCACATTTCTGTGTGTGCCCTGCCATTATGAGAACAACAAAATCAGAGAACAATTTTTGATACTTGGGACCCTGGTAACAAGCCATGGCCTCTGAAAATGTCTTGCTGTCATCCAGTTCACAAAATGTGAAGAAGACAGCTTTTCTGCTGGCTCAGTGTCGTTAACATTATTTAGGCAACAAATGTCCTATTCCACCTTCTGTATGCCAACAAAATCTTCCAACAACTCAAACACACGATTTACTCAGTTCTGCTGCGACATTTTTAGAGGGTTTAGCCTTATTCATTTTTTCACACACATTCAAATAAAAATACAGGTAGTCTTGTTTTATTTTAAACCATCTACATTTTCTTTTTCAAGTTTTATAAAACAATGTAGGCGGATGTGAAACTTAAGTCTTACCATAATTGTAAAGTAAGTAAAGTTTAAGAAGCCCTCAGTAAGTTTATGCAATCATTTTTGTGGTCATAAAATCGCTTAGAAATAGTTTTTTCTATGAAACTGGCCTATTGAGTTGGACACGGCGATTGAGTGGACCACTCTACAGCCCTGTGTACTAGTGAATACGGAACATGCGAACGTGTGAAAGAAAGCACCGCTAGCAATACAGCTAACTGTACAATACATCAATACAGCTAGCTGCACAGAGCTCCCTCTATACGGCTTTGAGGTGTTTAATGCAGGGTTAAAAACAGACTTACTGAGCGGTTCTTTAAATGTGTAAATACCAGACAAATACTAGACACAGCAGATTCGTAGCACAATATGACAATCTCATATAGAATCAGAATCAGTTTGCATATTGCAGTATTGCATATACAGGGAATTTGACTCCAGTAGGTGTTATGCACCAGTATACATACAGTGCATGAAAGACTATGATACATGACGGCATCAGGACAATAGACAATAAACAATAGCCTATACAACATTATATAGAAGTAATAAATTAATGTAGTCCAAAAGAGCATAGCCAGTGCAAATACCAAGATGAAGCTTTGTGATCTTATCACAAATAATCTTATCACACTGGGATTGGCCGCTTGACACGAAGACCGCGGACCCTCTGGCATCTGCCCAAATGCCAGTTTGCCAGTAACAGTAAAATTTGAAAAAATGTGAAATTTATACAGTTGCAGAACATGAACTAAATTATTTGGTTGAGTTCCCAAATAAATATGTAAATACATTTATATTTTTGATTTTATCAAAATAAAATGATAACTATAAGTTATAAGTAACTATTCTGTCTTCCCAAAATATTGGTTGGGACCTGTCCATATGATCCCTATGGCAAAACTACCCCCATGATGTGCTCAGACCCCACAGTTTGAGAAACACTGGGTTCATTTAAATATAGTTTTGATATAGGCCTCTTTTGACCATATTCAGCCCAACTTTACTCGTGTCTGTGTGCTTGCTATAAGAACAGGTAGACCGCTGCATTACCTAAAGGTAATAATCAAGATGATTATTGTCAGTAGAGGGACACTAAGTTTAAATGGCAAAGATGTGTCATCCTGTGTTAAAATAGGTATAGTGACTTTTCAGTGGTGTGATGAAAGAAATTCCTCTCTCTCGTTGTTAATGTACATCAAACAAACACAAAATTTCCGCTATGTCTAAAGGTAAATGATTAATGTGCCAAAGCTATTATTGGGTCTATCAATACTGTGACATGCTTTGACACAAGTATACTCATTGGGGTAGTTTCAAGAAAAACCCTTTCAAGGCGGGTACTAAAGAAAATGTGTTAGCCTACCAATGCGTCTCACTGACCACAACTTCCTCAACAGCATGTTAAATTTTGCCAACACACAGCACAAGTGATGAAACTGGAGCTTAATAATGTATGCATATATAGTCTGTGGGTCAGAAAGCTAAACAGAGTGTCGGGGGTGTCAGAAAGAAAGAAATAACCACCAACATTTTGAACAGGATGTCATTTCATCTTTTTGTATACAACCTCTGCGTGCTTACTTTGTTTAAATTAAGAGATTATTTAATTTAATTACTAATTGTCACGACCCTCTGCTTCTCCGTCTCTTGGACAACCGCAGAGTCCGGGATGGCAGGGAATGCTGGGGATGATTATTAGTTTCACCTGTCTGTTCCCGCCTTTCTTTCACCGCGGCCTATATACTGTAGGCTGAGACAACTTTCCCTAACACACACTCGACCACGCCCACACACACAGACCTGCATATCACTTTACCTCTCTACAAGCACACACGCTCTCTCACTCCTCTCCTACATGCCCTACACAACATACAGCCACTACAATCACTTTCCATATACACTCTGTTTACCTGCCGGCTTTCACTACATCTTTTCATAACTCAATCCGTTTTTCCCTAGACTTTCTGGTTTTTGTTTTACACATTTATTTTCTTGATTAAGTACTTTGGTGTTCGTCTCCATTCATGTTGCGGCCCAAACAAGCCTGGGTCGTAACACTAATAAAAATAACTTTATGAAAAATAAAAACTTCTTGCTAGGTTGGCATATTTACCATTTATCTCAGTCTTACAACCTCTGTGTTAGCTAGTTTAGCATACTTAATCAAAGTCTACACATTGTAACTTGTAAACAAGACAATTAAAGGGATAGTTCGGTTTTTAACACATTGAGCCCCTTTCACAGGTTGTCTAAAATGAAATAAAGTGGTTGACACAAAAATCTTGATGATTGCTCCTGTCTCGGCAATTTGGGAAATATAGAATCGCCTCTGCCTGCCTTTAAAATGGCTAGCAATGGGCATGTGTTGTTTCTATCCTTAAAACACTGGTTTTAAAAAAGTGCATTTCCCAAATAGCCGAGACAGAAGCAATCGTCAAAATTTTGATGTCAACCACTTTATTGCATTTTAGACAACCTGTGAAAGGGGCTTAATGTGTTAAAAACTGAACTATCCCTTTAAGTGATTTTCACACAGTAAAGCAGAGTGGCCTGTACACTTGGAGCTGTTAACAGGTGTCACATGACAAGGATGAAAATTTGGTGTAAAACTTCAATTATACATTCGTGGACAGTTGTGTTGAATTTTGATTCAGCTGATGTCTGCTTGTGAAACGGAGATCCTGCATGAGCTTACTTGTATCACTGAATTCACAGGCACTGGATCTTTGCAGCAATAGCTAGCAAATCATCAGATTAGTGATAATTTGAACATGCACCGCTTAGTTTGTAGAGTTTTAGTTCATTCACAGAGTGTTTGAGTGTGTGAACTAGATCAACATCTACAATCCAGATAGAGTTTCGACTGTGGGCTGAAGTCCATATAGGTCATGGTTCAAAAAGTCTTTTCACTTTCATATCTCCAAAACATAAACATATATGACAACAATTTGGTCTTTGGTGTGATGGTGTATATGTCAGGGTTTTGGGGTGTTTTGTGTGTTAGTTCTGTTGTGTTAGCCTTGTTTCCTTCCCGTTTCAGTTTCTGGTGTCTTTGTGTCATGTGCTTCTTGTGTTACTTCCTGGTTTCTGTGTCGTTTGCTTCCTGTTTTAGTTTCTGGTTTCTTTGTCATGTGGTGCAGTCATCCCTGCCATGTGTCTGTCTCTCCCTGTTCACTTCCTGGTTTGTCATGTGATCTGTCGTCCCTGCCATGTGCCTGTGTTTCCTGTTTCACTTCCTGGTTTCTTTGTCATGTGCTTCTGTCATTCCTGCCGTGTGTCGTCTGTATTTCCCTGTTCTCTTCCTGATGTGGTCATGTGATTCTGTCTTCCCTCCTGTGTCAATCAGTTCCCTGGATCCACCCCTCACCTGCACTCTGTCTTGTGATTATTGTATCAGTCAACCCCGCCTTGTCACACCTGTGTCCTGTTCCTAATCTGTCTGTGTATTTAAACCCCTGTCCCTGTTCAGTCTTTGTTGGTTCATTGTCGTCTGTCGCATGTCTTGTTTTGCTCAGTGTTCTCGCCAGCGTTTGTAAGTTTACACCTTTGTTCTTTTTTTTTGTGTTAATAAATTCATAAGTCTTTGTAATTTACCTGCGCCTGGGTCTCAGTTATGCCTCGTAGAGGCCGCCTCCCTGACAGTATATGTGCTAGTATGTGTTCTTATGTGCTGGGTTGTCTATATGGATGTTGTGATGGTTTATTGCAAGTGGCTATGGTTGTGTATGTGTCCTGTGTGTGTTGAAATGTGTTCATATGCTCTAAGTTCTGAGGGTGGTGTGATAGCATGTATGTGTTGATGTTCTGGGTTGTGTGTAGTGATGGTGTGATGGCTTGTAGGAAATGGTTGGTGTGGAAGTGGTGGGCCGAGTATATTTATGTCTGTGAGGTGAAAAAAAAGATTGTGGACAATAAAGATGATCAGTCTATTCACTGTATCTCTCTTTCATGATAATAAAGAAGGTCTTATCCTAACTTTCATGAGGATAACTGTTTGGCTGTTTTAAACACAGTGGCATTTCCCTAGCTGAGAGAGAAATTAAAGCACCAGCGTAAGTTCTACCAGGAAGACTCATAGAAGTTGCGTCATAGATTACTTACCCAATGAAATGTTCTCCCATCCTATAAAGGCCTTTCTATGTCTTAAGCAGTGTTGGGCAAGCAACTCAGAAAATGTAGTTACCTAAGCTACCAGTTACTCCACATCAGAGACCAAAGCTACCTGAAGACCAAATCTAGCAAGCCAAGTTAAAAAAAAAAGTAGATTAACTACACATGAGCTAATTTGTACAAAAGGCCTATAATAATACATGATCCAACCTTCTAAGATTATATTATTGAGTAAAGGCCCACTATGC
This sequence comes from Limnothrissa miodon, assembly GCA_017657215.1. Lineage (NCBI taxonomy): Eukaryota > Metazoa > Chordata > Actinopteri > Clupeiformes > Clupeidae > Limnothrissa > Limnothrissa miodon. Next base: position 94,414 of record JAGFZM010000152.1, on the reverse strand, counting down.
AACATTTTTCATTTAATTAATCTGTTTCATACTGTTTAGGATGCTAAAATGAGTCATTACACGGCGAACGAACGGTGTAGAATGCGCCACTGTGGCCTATAGCGGTAGATACAGCACTTGCAATGTTCAGCAGCGCGGACCACCTCCAATAGAATGCAGTGCAATACAATGCAATACAGCGGTCTTTTGAGGGTGCTCGTGAGAGAGAAAAATAGAACGTTGCTTAGCCCTGCTTTAAACTAACAGCTCTCTCAATAGCTATACAATGGTAGCCTGACTGATAAGTGTAGCCAACTGATATGACTGTTTACTGTAATGTCACCATACATTATGGACATTTTTAATTACGGCACCACTGACTCAACAAATGCATCACAATAAATGGATGTTCAATGTAGCCTACGGCCTAGGTAGATTTGCTGCTGTGAGCTAATGCTCTTATGTAGCTTTAAGGAAAGCTACCACACTACATGGCCACAAAAATAGCTAAACTACTGTATGAAAAGCTATCAGATTCAGAATATAGCTTTACTACAGTCATGCTACTCCAAAATGTAGTTTAACTAGTAGACTTGCTACTGTACTTCGCTGCCCAACACTGCTGGATCACTCAGTTACTTTGAGTCAAACTCAAATGAAGTTACACCGCAGGTTTTTGAACAGCAAATGTATGCTATTTGCACAAACGACATCACATTATGTCAACATCACACCGGTGTGGTGATGCATTATATGAATACTTGTGTTTATTTCATAAAGACAACTTGGCACTTATTCAAACATGATATTTTACCGTTACAAGACGAAGACTTTCATCTGCTTCTGCTCTATCACTGACTGATGTGCTGAAGGGATATTTTTGTCAGTTTATAATGTCACTTTACACAAAAACATCTTGGAATGAGATGGCTAGTTGTAGTCTTATAGTGTTTAGTCTAATTTAGAGATCACATTCACTGCAGCTCGCATGCAGGAATAAGACTTGGTTATATGCTGTGTCTGTCCAACAATTTACAAAAAGTCACCTCATCTGATCATCTGTTTGTGTGAATTGAAATGAACCCACACACTCCACACCGGTCAATTTTTTAACAACTACAGAATATTTTGGTTGATTTTGATTGTTTAACGTTGATACAGTCAACCACGCTCACCGTTTAACATCCCTATTACCTACACCCCTGTTGTTTCTTAAGAACTGAATTGCTGGTGATATGAAGTGGATTTAACTATTGTGGAAATACATGGACGTAGCAAAAAGTAACTAATAGTAATCCATTAGATTACTTTTTGTGGAAGTAATTAGAAATCAGTAATTGGATTACTTTTCCTGAGTAACTTGCCATTACTGGTCTTATGTTACAAACAACAGTGAGCAAATAGCAAAGAATAGCATTCAGAAGAATGTTAAAGGTCCCATTCACAGCAAAATGTATGTAGGAGAAGCATAGCAGCATAGCTCTAAGATGTACAGAATATTCAGAATAAAGCTACTGCTACAGTACACATCCTGGGTTTAACTTTAGCTCCTCTCTGAGCCCCTCTCTTAACTGCTTGCCATTCACACTGATGTTCCTTTTATTTTTAAGCACACTTTGTGGTCATGGTGCGATTTAAGCCTTGTGTGTCACGTAGACACTTGACAATGTTCAAAATAACGTAATGAGAGGTTTGGTGTGATAAAAGTAGGGCACTCCACGTATCAATCCCAATTCTGCAGTATCAGGTGCATCTCATCTGGACTAAGGTTCTTATTTAAGGAGAGGACAGGAGCACACTGATGCACAATGAAACTTGCAGTCTTTTTATTTGTGCAAGATTGATGATGTTAGTGGGCAGATGGTGCAGTGCTTCCAAGTTTCCTTCTGCCATACATTATAGTTATCCTTATTACCCACTTAGAAAATCTTCACTTTTTATTTTGTGAAACCATAGCATAATCAGCTAGCTTGTCCGCATGTAAATAAGCAAGACATGGATGTATTTGGTTGATTCTTACTTCTTCCCTGTTTCAATCCTAATAATAGAACTGGCCTAAGATAAATGTAACCAAACCACATCAAAATATCAATGTTATGTTACAAATTACACACACACACACACACATTGATATTGTGCATGTACAGTATGTATGTATGTGTGTATGAATGTACAGTGTATACATGCATGTATATGTTTGTGTGTGTGTGTTTATATTATTCACAAGGGTTGTCCCGAGGTAGAGGTAGATTTTTCAGCACTTCTCTAAAGCTGTCAGTCTTCTTTGAAGGGGTGATTTATGAACCTTTGCTGGCTGGCTGTGAACCCTATCACAGGCTGTTGTGTCTGATGCTTTTTTTAAGTGACTGCATTTATCACCAGAGCAGCCACAGTTGCAAATGCAGTTCTACAGGAACTACAAAAAATTCTCTCTCTCTCACTCTCTCTCTCTTAGCGTGTTTGAGTTTGTCCAATAACAAAACAAATGCAAATTAAACAATATAATGTGAAAAACAGTACTCAAATCATCAGCAACATTGTGTATTATGAAGCTTCTTGTTGCTGCAGAATCTTATGAAACTTGAGACGCCACCATCGATCACTTCCTGTTGAATTGAATGGCTTTTTAAGGAGAAGGGCACACTGTTTAGCATGTCCTGGAACAAACAATAGGAGACTATGGCCGTGAAATAAACAATAACAATAACTCACATTATTTTAACTGATTTATGTCAGCTCAGGGAGCTTGTATCTTATTGTTTGGACCTTTACGTTTGTTTTATGTGTTTGCTTATTTGAGTTTATAGTTTAATGTCCTTGTATTACTCTACCATAACAATGTCCTGACTGTACCAAATCTGGTCTTGCTATATGTCACTTAAGCTAGCCTTGCATAACATTTCAGCTTATTGTATTTAGCTGCACAAATTGTTAATTTGTTCGAAGAATTGAGTGTGTTATATGTGAGCTAATGACGATTTGGTATCCACATGGAATTACAGTGCTTTAATAGCGAGAATAGCTGCAAAAAAAAGCTAATACGTTATAAAAAACAAACAAACAGGCGATTTATTGAGAAATATGTTGTTATCACTGCATTTGTCAGTGTATCACTGTATCTGTCTCTATCATTTTTCATGTCCTTGTATTACTCTACCATCTTGAGACAGCAATAAAACCCCAATATTCCCATGGAAATTAAGGTACAATGACCAAGGTGACAGATAAATGTAGAAAAACAGCCTTATAACTTCATAAATAGAGCCCATATTTAATTAGTAGGTTATTTATAGTCATAATGGGCTAGCTCAGTGGCTGAGGGATCATATGGGTGGATGCATATGGCCTCGAGGCTGCCATCAGAACACATTGGCTTTTATTTGCTGACTGTGATGTCCCTGGCTTTTTTGTTAACCTGTTATGTGGTCTCTTGATGTGTGGATGTAATTTTTCCTTCCTAACAGACATATCATTTATGACATTAGTAAATAAATGATGGATATTAGGACATTGATGAGGCTCCTCTTATGTAGTTATTTTAAGAATATGTAGGCCAATATTTTGTCAATGGCAGTTTATGTCATTCATATATTGACTTCATTAGTGATGATCATTTTGTTCCAAGTCCCCTGGTGTTTTTTTTTTTTTTTTAACTTGTTGGCAATGTCAGTCAAAATATGTAGGTCAAGCATTCAAAGTAGTGCTGTTTGTGTTTGCTAATGCAACTAAATGGCAATGTTGTTGGCTTTGAAATAAACCATAAATGTATTCTCCAGACTTTGTGTGAACAAAGAAAATCGTTTCACTTTTAGGAAGGTAACTTATTTCGTTAATTACGACAGAATCCACTGCGGGAAATCAATCATTTTTTCATCTCTGCGTTGTTCCGATTATTACAAAAAATGCAATAGCATCATTCACGCTAGTTATGAGAGCCCAAACAACCGGGGGTCCCACAGGAAAGATGAAGTGCGTTGTTACTCCTCACAGACTATTTCCTCCCCAAAACAACAGGAAAACTGTAGCTACACACTCATAAATCATTGTGTGCAGCACACCTAGGCATGTGGCCACATACAGCCTAATTATAATCACGATTTTAATAAGACTATTTTTCAGTTTTATAACGAAAAATTAGTAGCCTACAATCCAAGTTCAATGTAGGCTATAGGCCTACTACAGAGTTATATTAAAACCAATATGAATTAACTGTCGTGAACATACCCCTCCAGAGCAAAGGGAGAAGTGGACACGAACTATGACTTCAAATTAGTTTGTCACACACCGCCTGGTTGGTCTCTGCTTTAGTAAAAGACTACACTTACTCAGAAATTATTCGAAACTAAACTCATTTAGCACCAAAGCGCTGTATATAATCTCACTCGAGTGAATGATACGTGTGAGCTTTACGCACCACTGTAGAACCTTTAATTTCCAATAGCCATTAGATGGCCCCAATGTCAAAAATATCTAATAACTTGACACAGCATTTAAAGGATAAGATAAAGGGATAAATGGACGTTAAAAGGATAACATTTTATGTTTTATTTTATTCTAATTAATGTATTTAACCTCTACGATTAACCTCTTTCACACCGTTTCAGAACATTATATTTGTTCTGGTGTTGTCTCTTAAAGTGGCGTCAAATTGTCAGTTCTCCACACTTTGAGTGGTCATTAGAATGGGGGCACACTTTTGCATGTCTTGTACTTCACCTACATGTTGCCGATGAGCGCTATCACACTTGCAAATTACATGGGGAGGAGTCTCTCAAAGACCACCACAACAGTAAGTTGCAGCTTATGCAGTAAAGAACGATGGACAGTAGTTCGTAGTGTACGTATGCCGCGCTCTTTGGGACTCCAGCTAGGTGAAACGGTGTCGTACATCACAAGACCGCGGTAGAGGGAAATGGTACAATTTATCCTTGCAATAGTTCGTTCAACTCCAAAACCACAGGGGTCATTGCGCACGTATTAGTTCCCTCATGTATCTCGCTGCTCCCAAGGTTTTCACTCTGAGGTGAAAATGCTTTTCACCCAACGAACAGCCTTTCTTGAGATTTTAAAAAAGCGCTTGAATCCCGTTGTGATGCTGCCCGAACAAATCACTAAGAACGAAAGTCTTATCCCTGAAAACTGATTTTCAACAGGGGACTCTCTGGGAATCTTAATGACTTCGTCCAAGAATGATATTACAGCGTGTATTATATAAATGGGTGAGTATCTTCACAGTAGATTTCCGAATTATCTTTCTTCCTACTAATGATTTACCTTCTCGTTTTAAGCTAATAGAATACATTATACGTACTGCAATCTATATGATGGGCATGATTTATTATTTTGTAAATTGACTGAGAATGAAATTTAATGTAGAACAACTTATAATTCCTAAGATGTTGTTAAATGTGTCTTCCAGTAAGGAGCATGATATCCTATTAATTATATTAATTAATTTGTATAACAAATAATTATTAAGGTTATTTATCCAGAGCTTTATCATAATGAAAAGTTTAGTTTACTGTACAAGAAACAGAAAACAGCATTTCCCCCCCTGAGATGGAAGTTTAAACAAATGTCTATTGACAGATGATTATTGTTCTTTTTTTCAGTGGAAATCTTCTTTGTACAATGAGCTGATATCTGTTTTCACAAGTGTTAGATGATGGATGCCAACCTGACGACTGTGGTTGACAGTGGGTATCTGGAGGCTGACCCCTCCACACGCGTCCTGACCGGATGCTTCCTCTCCCTGCTCATACTGTCCACATTGCTGGGCAACACTCTGGTCTGTGCCGCCGTCACCAAATTCCGCCACCTCCGCTCCAAGGTCACCAACTTCTTTGTCATCTCGCTGGCCGTCTCAGACCTGCTTGTGGCCGTGCTGGTGATGCCCTGGAAGGCTGTGACGGAGATCGTCGGCTTCTGGCCATTTGGTGCCTTTTGTGACGTGTGGGTGGCCTTTGACATCATGTGCTCCACGGCGTCCATATTGAATCTGTGTGTCATCAGCGTGGACCGCTACTGGGCCATCTCCAGCCCTTTCCGCTACGAGAGGAAGATGACTCCGCGTGTGGCCTTCATCATGATCAGCGCCGCCTGGACGCTGTCCGTCCTCATCTCCTTCATCCCTGTGCAGCTCAACTGGCATAAGGCGGCTCAGCATCCTCATCACCATCTCCAGCGGGACCAGTCACCCTCAAGCTCCCAGTCCGGGGCGGCAGCTGCAGCCAACGGCTCGTTTGGGAGACCCGAGGTAGCAGTGAATTGTGACTCCAGCCTCAACCGGACGTACGCCATCTCCTCCTCGCTTGTCAGCTTCTATATCCCTGTAGCCATCATGATTGCCACCTACACGCAGATCTACCGCATTGCCCAGAAGCAGATTCGCCGCATCTCGGCGCTGGAGCGCGCTGCTGAGAGCGCCAAGAACCGCCACAACAGCATGGGTGGCAGCTCTACGGCTGAGTCTGAGAGCTCCCTTAAGGTTTCGTTTAAGCGTGAGACCAAAGTTCTCAAGACCCTCTCAGTAATCATGGGGGTGTTTGTGTGCTGCTGGCTGCCTTTCTTTGTCTTGAACTGCATGGTGCCCTTCTGCCAACGGGAGGCAGATGGCGAGGGCGGTCGAGGTGGTCTGTCAGACTTCCCTTGTATCAGCTCGACCACGTTTGACATCTTTGTCTGGTTTGGCTGGGCCAACTCCTCACTCAATCCCATCATCTACGCCTTCAACGCCGACTTCCGTAAAGCGTTTGCTATCCTCCTGGGCTGCCAGAGGCTCTGCCCAGGGAATGGAGGGGTGGAAACAGCCAGTCTGAATAAGACCTGAAGGGCCCATCTGTGCTCCACACAATCACTGCCACAATCACCACCTCCATGACCACCACTGAAACCATCCCATCAGTGACAATGATAACGTCAAACAACACTACTGTATCCCTCCCTGAGCACTCGCCTTCCAACACCTCTTCTTCACACACATAGACGGTGAACATTGCCAGTGAGCAATCTGGCCAATTCATGCTCAGTCTAGGCAAAGATTTTGGAATACTATTCAAAGACACAAAGAGGGTAAAAAAACAGAAGCAACTCCTGGACACTCTTGGTGGCTTTGGATCATGTTACTGATGGTACTTTAAGGAGGATAATCCCCCCCCCCCCCCCCAAAAAAAAAAAACTAACATAAAACAAAACAAAACAGAAACAAGCATCACATTGACTGGAGACTCTGAGGTCTGACAAGCATAGCAAGCAGAAGGCCTGGGATAATCAGAGCCACGGTTGTGTGCAAACAAGTCCTATCCGTGACCTCAGCTACAGTTCTTATTCCGTTCCTCTTTTATATAAATACTTCATACGTCACAGGGGACCTTAATGTGGATGTTTGATTTCAGTAGAATGTTCTTTTGCAGCAGGGCACTTTATAGCATACACGAAAAGTTGTCTAAAAAAATGTAATCAGCTGTTTTGTGGATGTGAGCATCCCCACTGAATCATAAAGCCTTGTCGTGGACCATTGCTGAACATCATGTTAACATGCAAGTCGTAGCTTTTGCCATTTAACTTGCAGATCATGTCCATTCCCCTTGATTGCGGTCATTTGGTCTGCACCGATGTGAACTGAAATGAATAGAAGCAACAACCAATTTCTCATCCCATGCATTTCTAAAATGCGGCAATTTGGCCAATGAAGTGATGTGTGTGTGTGTGTTTGTGAGGAGGGGGAGGTCTAATTAAGTCTGCTCCAGATTAACCTTTCATTGCCTATTTTGTCCCAGGATGGCCATGCTATCTGCCTTTTGGTTTTGTTCATGAGCTGCTTGCCTGTCATTACTAAATTCATGGGAGTCATTTGCTTTTTTTTTCCAAAACAAGAAGCCAGGTGGTCTTTTATTCAACAGGCTATCTTGCGATTGCTTCCCCCCACCCACTTCACCACCATCGCCACAGTCTCTTTGCATTACTCTCCAGTGTCTGTACCATCATCTTTATCTATTACTTCAGGTGGAAAAAAACATTCAGCCCCATTACAACAGATGGCCACCGTAAGTAGCTTTATTGGGAGCTCAGAGGTGAAATAGTACCTTTGGTATTTGTGTGTAGGAGGATATGTTGCTGCCAGTGTGATCATTAAGGGCGTGATGATCATCTATATAGGTAACTGATTGTAATTTTAATGAAGTATTGTCCTTTAACCCTGTTGTGTTTGAAGACATAATGAAGACATTGTCATCATTGGGAAATATTGAAGGATGCTCTTGCTCAATGATTTAAATTGTACAATATATTGAAATGTATGTTGTCAGAGTTGTACTGTAAGAATACTAAATGTGGTGCAAATGTTCAAGTACGATGTAGACCTGTTTTAGTACCGCTGCTGCTACCTCTGGAGAGGACCTTTCTCACTGACAAAATCAACCACACCGTCCGTAATCAAAGCTCTTGTGCGCTATCAAGTCTTACTGTCAAACCAATGGAAATATCTATAAAGATAGACTTCCTGTGGGGATGAATGTGTCTATAAGCTTTTGCTGAATAAATGTGAGGGTGTAGGTAAACGTGCTTTGTTTCTGTCGTTTCGTCATATTTGTGTTGTCTCCCAAAGGTGTTTGCTTTCCCTGCTCGACAGAAAAGATTAATGATGACGCATTTGCCATCTGACAGTGACACAGATCTCCTCTCCACAGTGTTGGTTGAAGCCACATTTTAAGCCACGGACCACTGGACCATTTCCTCTTATCCTCCTGGTGCTTTCATCCACCTTCTCAGTTCCTAGAGTGCTTTAAATCTCAAAGTGTCGAGACAAATGAAATGGAGAGAATGTGTGCTCTGTACAGTCCATTTTTTTTGTGTCAGTGATCTGTTGCCCCATCCCCCGCCATACACACACACACACACACACATTTCTTTGTTTTGTTTTGTTCTCTTTTAGTTTCTTTTTTTTTGTCAAGCAACCTGAAACTACGTGGGTCTGATGCAAGGTAAGAGATAAAGTAAGTGGAAAGGAGGAAGTGTGTGGAGGAGCCAGAGGCCGACATGTAAAGGCTCAACAAAATCAGTGTATCCTCTGAGGGCCTGCTCCGAAGAGACAGCCATGGGCATCTTGTATCTTGGGTTGAGCAAGAATTATGTGTTCTCTGACCACAAGGCAACACCTTTGTCTTGCTTTATTTCTGTATATTTCTCTCTGTCTCTCTCCCTCTCTGTTTTTGTGTATTTTGATTTTTCCTTGCTTTGTTGGTTTTGAGATAAAGGCTGAAAGAATTGGTGCAGAAAAAAGCCCCAGAATTTAAAAGTCATGGAAGTCAAATCTATACAGTGTCAGGAAGAATCAATCATGGCTGGTTCCTGGAGAGTTTTTATTTTTATTTTTTTTATGTCAAGACAGTGAGGTTAATGACTTGATTTAAGCCCTGTGGAAATAATTTCCCCAAATTAGACTTGCGTAACCAGTCATAGCATAGAAAGCTCAGAGCTAAACTCGACACCTCAGGCACACAAAACTACATTTAACCCTGCTTTAAGAAACAGGTTTTTTTGGAGCTAGGCACAACTTCTTGGCAAAACAAAACATGTCCAGGAGAATAACTACTCCTATTATGACAGCTTTATTTTCTCTGATGAATATACCTTGTTCATCTGCATAGATGTGGCCTGCCTGTATTCAATCTAAACCTGATCAGGGATGGAAGAGCATGCCAGTGGTTAGTTTCATCGTAATTCAAAGACATTACATATTTATAATAAACAACTGTTGTGGTGGTAGCACTACTGTAAATGTATTTTTAATGGCTCACATGAAATTGCCATTGCAGCTTAATTATTTAAATGAGCAGGTAGCGTCTTCACCAAAGCTGACATGCATCAGCCCCAACGAACGCTGACTGAAACATCTTGTCCCTCTTGTCTGTTTCCCTCTCTCTGACAATTGGCATGCGCGGCAGCCAGACGTCTTCCCCTTTTCTTCCCTTCAACCCCACCGAGAACCTCCCCGTAAGTTCACAAGGTGGGCGGAGGCTCGGGGCAATAACACCAACTCCCTGCGAAGAAGAATCACAGTGGCCATCAGACAAACTTCCTCGCTAATCCAGCCTAATCCGAGTGGCCCCCTCCCGTTCACATGTCAGAGCCAACTGCTCTTCACTCCTCTTGCGAACCCCAAGGAGGCCTTCAGAGGGATTAAAAGAAAAATCCCTCTGGAGTAAAAAAAAATTAAAACTAAATTATTCACAATCTGCTCAGAGATATGATAAAACATCACAATTCCATGCATGCGCCAAAGAGGATTGTCAAATACTCTGCATGGACTACATACAAAAGAGGTGAGAAAAAAAGAGGAGGACAGAGCTGACATCTATATACAGTCGCTGAAATAAAAATATGTTACTGTATGTTTATATGCAAAATCATATGCAAAATACTATTGTAGGTCATCGCAATTGGCTCAATCTTACAGGCACCATCTCCTGTTCCACCTTTGTGCTAGTGAGTTTTATTAGTTAAAAGTTAATTACATTAAACACACACATTTTTTATTTTATATAACTCTTATCACCCCAGTGATATCAGCAGCCAGAGACAAAAAGTCATTTCTTTAGCCTCTTGCCACCCATCACTGACACCACACACAGCCATTTTTTTGGGCCCATTTTGGCACAGATTTATTTTATCTTTCCCACTCTTGAATACAGCACGAGGTGGGGCGTGTTTGAGTGGTAATTATAAGCGTGTTGAGAACTAAGTAGGATGCTGATGGATTGACCCTTTCAGAAGCAGTAAGCCTCAGCTTGCTGAAGGACGGAGCTAGTGGAGGCCGTGTCAGGTCCGGGTGGAAGGCATGCTAATGTTCCGCCCTTTGGGCTTGTCTCTGAAGTGGTGGCTGTCCAATCTGACCAATCTCATCTCGTCAGTGTCTCTCACAGACAGATGCCCTCGATCAACAGAGGAAGGGAAAAAGAGAAAAAAAGGAAAAGAGTTAGTGCTTCTGTGTGTATGCTTGTTGATTTGTGTGTGTGTGTGTGTGTGGTAATGATAAGTGTGTGTGTGTGTCTGTGTGTGTGTGGTAGTGATAAGAGATGGAGAATGAGAGTGTGAGAGCTTGTTTAAAGTAGGGGAGGGTTTTGTGATGCATTATAATCGGAAAATCTTTGTCAGAATCCCTGCCAAATAGATGACAGATTAAACAACATTTCTAGTTTGATGTTTTCGAATTAAAGCTGGAAGAAAGTGGCACGTGTGTGGCACATCAAACAGAAGGTTTGGAGTGTGCCGGCTGCTTGATGCTCACCTGCGCAATTGGACCCTGGGCGCTTCGAAAGAAGCATGTTGAACTCTGTGTAAGAGAACAAAGACGACTCAGACACACACCTGTGCTCCAGCCTTGCGTGTATCACCAGACACACTCCCTGCCAAGATGGAGATGACGAGCCGGGTAGCCCTGACGTCTGTTGGTTCGCCCTAAGGGTCCAAGGCCCTAGAGGGAATTCTGCGTGACCATGCAACATCTGAATCACCTCTGGCTGCAGAGATCATATCCACAGCATCATTCAAGTTTGCCACAGAGTGGCTTAGTCGACACACCATGCCCCTTTAAAAAGAGCACTTTTATAGGGCTGTTACCATGTGTAAGTGGAGGTTTTTAAAGCTTGAGCTATCACAGACACAGACTATTACACAAAGAAATTTTATATGTCTGCTCTTTTCTGCGCTTTTCGCCTGCGAAACACAAGGATTATCGGTGGTGGGGTACAGTAATTGCACAGGTGGCAGCCTCGCGAAGTGCTCCGAATCTCCCGTCATTGCACACAAGCTGTGCAAACATAATTGCATTTGAGAAGAGGCCACAGGCCCCTAAATGAAATAATCTGTCATTATGCAATATAGCTAATGTATCAGACACCAACTAGAAAACACAGATGAAAAGCAATACAAAAACAAAAACACAAACAAGACTATATATCAAGCATTCATGAGAAAAGAAGAGAAGGCCATTTTTGACTGTCTCTCAGGCTTTCTCTTTCTGTGGAAACCTGGCAACTGTGTAAATACCACACAGGACTAAACAAAAAAAAACCCTATGAATTAGGGCGAAAGAAAAAAAAGCGAGAAACTTGTACTGTCCAAGTATAACAACTCCGTGCACTGTACTGAATGCCAAGTTCTTGACATTACTACACCGTGTGTGCATATCGGCTGACGACACTAATTCACAGTAGTAAAGGTCAAGACAACGGCTCAGACAGAGTAGGACCAGAAATACTTAGAATAAAGGACAAAGGAAAGTCCAGAAGTTCTGCAATTCAGACCATGCCAGTTTGAGTTCATCCTTCCACGGCAAAAATTATGATCAAGTACAGTTCTAATTCATTGTAATTTAAGGCAGTAAAAGGCATATTTTTGATTATCGTGTAGGCTAGATATCACTCTATGCGAAACATGTCCTCACTTGTGTAATCCCTCTTTGCAAGACTGTTTCAGTAAGGCATGTATTACAATGCAATCAATCAGGTAACCTCAAGGCCAGCTGTCAATTTGAAGGACCCCTCACCACATTTCACCTCAGCAGAATATATCAGTGCCAGAAAACTGACTGGTTTTATATTTCACCTGTCAATGGTCATATCTCTTGTAGATCACCTACCATTAAACAACCCAGTCTTTAGATTTATTAAAAAAAAAATCTGGAGCAGGTTCTGGTATAATTAACAGAAGACACAAGACACCTAGGCTACTCCAGATACCCCAACATCATCATCCTACCGCTGACCCACACTGGACTGAGACCCCTTTGAGTTGATAGTTAAATTAGGCATTCTTTTATGTAGTTTAATTTGGTATGGTATAAATTAGATTGGTAAACTATTTTGTTTTTGTTGTGAATACAGATGATTAACACTAAAACATGTAAATACAAGCTTTAATACCGTAATGAATTGATCTCTGTATAGTTAGTAACTTTGGCAGATTTTTACTTTCATTAAAATATATCTAACTGACCTAACCTAACTGAAATGATTTGCCTGAGACTAGTACTGGAGATTCTGGACGATGCTATTTTTAACCCTCTTATTCAGAATTGAGCGGTGCCGGGAAAAGCCAGCTCAGGCTAACAGCAAGAATTTTGTCCTCAAGAAGCCCCCTGCATCTGCTCAACATGTAGGATGTCCATGCATGATTTACTGACTTAATAATTAAACTAAGCTTGAGAAACATCTTGGATATAAACCAAGCATGCAATCTGGTTTAAAATGGCTACATGTATGGCAGCATGATGGAATGTAATAGGACTATATCCTTGAGATGATATAGACAGAATGAAATGCAATAAAAGGCATTTCTCCATTTGGGTTATAAAACACACATTAGCTATTTTACAACGATATCCAGGTTTGTATTAGTTACCAAGCAATATTTTGATACAAATATAATATAGGTACAAAAAGGGTGTGTTATATTTTGACAAAAAACTGGCGATCTAAGAGCAAAATGTAACATTTTTGTTACCTCCTCGGTATGTTTCCTATAACTGTACTTAGTAACACATTATAATAACTACTCCCTCCCTATTAAGCAATTACTGAGCATTATTTAACACATTTGTATATCATTAGTTAGTGGTTAACACTTAGTTAATTCTTCAGTTAATCATCCAAACATATATATCTTCATGATTATTTAACTTGTACTTGTGACATTTGTTAATCACCAGTAAGAAGCTAACTTTCAGTTATTTTTCATCAGTTAATCATTTATAGATGTGTATTTTAATGGTGAGTTTTTCACCACCTCATTGTCTAGCATTTTGCACAACGGTATTCCAGTCAACACCAATATGCTTGGTTCAGGGCCTTTTTGTACCTTTCTACAACTTGATCAGTCTTTTGGGCCGCAATCAAGAATAAGATGCTTAGTAACTGGTTTATAATAGTATATATAATAGTAATAACCCCTTCAGGAAACAGAATAATCATTAGTTGAGGATGTGGATTTACTATTTAGTACATTTGGGTATGACATAATGCTTTGAAATATTAATAGTTAATAATGAGTCCAAATAAATTGCTAATGATTAAATATAATAATGATTACATTAAAGAATGTATTTACTAAGGGCTAAATGCCGAGAAAACATATGAGGTAAGCATTTATGAATGATCAACAAAGTGTTTAATCATACCTAACAAATAGGTATAAAATGGACTTCTTTATCATAAACAAAGCATTGCATTAATCTATATACATATAAAGGATTAACTGATTATATTTAAGAGGTAACAGTTTGCTAATTACCAACAAATGTGTTAAATAATGTTTAATAAATGCTTTATAGGGAGTAGTTATTTATACAGTGTTACCCAGTACTTCGTACATACACTGTCTCGGTATATGAATTCTATGTGTCAAATATCTAAATGTATATGCCAGTGTGTGTATGCCACTCTGCATCAGATTAGCACCTGGTCTGCATTCCTTGACTGGCTTTGCGTGGTCTGCTGCCCTGTGAATTAAGGCTCATTAATTATGCTGCTCTGACTCCACTTAATTAAATGCCAAGCTTCAATGGTTTGTAGTTGACTGACACACACACATACTGAGAAAATGAAAGAGGGGAGGGGGTGGAGGGAGGAGGAGAGACGCAGAAAAAAAAGATGGAGAATGAAGGAAGGAAACATATTTCAACAAAACACATCAGCTTAGAGAACATGACATCTGCTTTATGCTACAGGCACAGATCCAAAGAAGCATTCATAACCAGCATCATATGTTGTTCCTGTTTAATGTCCTTACTGAAGAAATGCACAATTACAAACATGCAGAAAGACAGTGAATGGGATAAGAAGACAAAGAGAGAAGGATGGAGTTGAATGTATTTTCTTTTATTTAAAAGAAACTGAATTTGACTCCAAACTGACACAGTCAGTTTTAATTAAGACTGCCGAAGAGGACATGACAGCTCTTCCTCACTTTGAGACTCCTCATCTGCCCAAGACGTGCTGAAATGAGAGGCCGCGATGGACCCGGGATCTCTATGGCTGCTGGGAAGGCTGTTTTAAAGACTGTGGTTGTCTGTCAGAGATGCACACTACAGGCTAAAAGCCGCACTGATGACTCTTCTCAGGCAGAGGGTGCGTCGTCAAAGCACATGCATAAACACACACACACACACAAACACACACATGCACACACACACACACACACACACACACACACACACACACACACAACCACCCACAAACACACACACACACACACATACACTCACACACACACATGCACACAGACATACAGAAAATGGAATGGACTGTGTAAACGGCATGTTTGTTGTTGCTTGAAAAGATAGCATTTTAGGCTGATATGAGTCATTTGCATCAGATAGATAGCCACAAGTCAAGTCCAAATGTACCACTGGAGCAGATGGAATTACTTTTGCTGGAAGACACACATAACCACTCTAACCCTCTCTTCCCACCCACACCCCCCCCGCCACTCCCCCCCCCCCCCCCTCCCAGAGCCATCATCTTTCTCTGCCTCTTCCATCTGCTTCTTCAAAACGCATGTCCCAGTCCCAAATGTGTACACTAGCCCCGGGGCCCGAAGACAGACTTATGACTACACTGACCCACAGAAGCCTCTCTTTTCCAGAGCCCTTTTCCCATAATTGTTGGCCGCAATAGACAATCGCATGCACAAATGACCTGGCACAGCTGTCTCCGCACTCTCCTCTGCCCTCTCCTCTGCCCCTGCCCGAGCCCCCACACTCTGCCCTCGCGCCTGTCCAGTGTGGACACGCGCCGGCCGTTCTCGCCACAGTAGCTAGCGTGTCCGGGAGGCTCCCATGGCAATGATTCCACAGAGGACAGTCTCGGTTCACTGTCCGAGGCCCATCAACACTCTCTCTCTCTCTCTCTTTCTCTCTCTCACTCTCCTTCTCTCCCTCCACACTTCCCCCTATTCTCTGCACTGCCTCAGCCACTGCTGTGCGATGTCATTTACATCACACAGCATTTTGTATGTGTTATTTTTAAATGCCTTTTTTTCTGGCGCATCTATGGCTTTCTTTGCAAAGACCGCGTATTATGTATGCTGGTTGCAACCTCCTGGCTACTGCGGGACCATGCAGCCTTGCACTGTGAGTGAGAGGGGGTTGGGGCGCGGGCACATGAGAACATTCGCTGCCCTAGGGAGCAGAAGCTACTGAAGTGCAAGCTCGTTCAGCAAAACAACGTCCACACCACTGACATCAGTGAAACACAACTGGAGTCCACATTCTGAGAAGGGGGGCCTGAGATGTGGCTAGCATTCTCAGACGAGACAAAAATAGCAACAAGGAGGGAACAAAGTCCTTGTGTATGTGCGCGTGCTTGTAAAAAAGAGACAGATAAATTTGGGACAGAGTGGGGGAGATGTAATGTAAACTGTGCAAATGTGTGCTGAAAAAGTCTATCATAAATATTTTTGAACTGCTCTGCTTTTTTTCATTGATTGTGACTAGTAATTTTTTTCCAGTCTGTGACTCAAAAAGTGAACAAAAATTCACACAGTCACAAGAGTGACAGATGTGCACAAGTGAGAGTTTCGGTCACGAAAGCGATTAGTAATTTACACATTTCTGCTGTCTCCTGTGGAAATTTTTATGAGGTGACTATTATGACAAATAATACATATATGTAAGCCTTAAAGCAAACCTAAGTGGCAAAAACAGAAACTGGCTGCGTCAAAAGATATTCTTTTTTGCAGTTTCATTTCAGAAAACCTCATTCCTTTAACTAGGTCATAAAATCTATACCTCCTAAAAAAAACAAAAAAACCCCTTTTATCAACCCCCCCCCCCCCCCCCCCCAAACCACCACCACACACTACAGGCACTACAGTCCACACACACACCAATAAGAAAAATTACCAAAGCAGAAATTTGTAGGGGTTGGGACCTTGACACCGCTAAAATAAAACACTTTGAAAATAATGTCACGCACATTCTTGTTACATCAACTGGAGCCAGTGGGTAAAACAACAATGCTTTCTGTATTATATTCCCAGTTATAATAGAGGAAGATCAAAGGCTTATATTTCAGTCATAGGGCAGACCTTTCATGTCCTTCATGACCTTAATGTAGCAGGTTATTGGTTTAGCTACAGAACACAGGTATGCTGAGGTATGTTAAACTAATTGAAGAGCCAAATTTGTTTATTGAAATGGTGGTATAAATTTCATTATTTAAAAAGACATGAGTTCATGGGTTTATCATTGTGCAGCAAGGCTGTGCTTGGTTATCTATGCAGAAGGGCATTCAATACATCCCTTTATTGAAAAACTGTTAAAGGTGTGGTCTTGTAATCCACCTGAAATCTGCGAAACAGTAGAAGGCCAAGTGGCTTGAACTGATCCCACCATTCCTAAAGCCAATCAGATTGTTTGCCTGTGAATTGCAGTAGGTGGAGGCGGTGGTGGTGGTGGGGGTGGGGGGGGGGGGGGGGGCAGTAGTAGTACAGTGGATAAACAGATATTGAATCTATTGGTTACATTCCTGGAATATTCACATGGAATTGCTTGAGTTGCTTGAGGTCAGTCTGGGGAATGATTTCACAACACACAAAGACCAGAACAAACTCATAGATGTAATACTGGCAATCTAAGTCTAATTCTGCTTAGGGAACATACTGTTACTTAATGAGAAAAGAATGTTTGTGCAATTTAAATTCCTAGAAAGCCCCAGGGAAAAGAAAATGAGGATCTGGATGAAGGATAAACTTTTCCTCTTGAATCTGATGTACTTTTCTTGTGCAGTCTTAGAACATTATAGGGCATTGAGGAAATATTCAATCTCAGAATTAGACATTTAAGGTGCCATTAGCTCATAAATCAGGTGATATTTTTTTCTTTTTCCTTGGCTTTGTCATTGGATACTACCCATTCCTATTTTTGTGCACAGCTCTTCAACCTTAGAAGGAGCGATATGGGACAGAATTTCTAATCGAGGCGCCATCGAGGTCACAGGTGTTCACCCAGAGCAGAAAAAAAGCCTCAAATGAATACCTCCACTCGAGGTGTAAGCTGCTGCCTCAGACAGATTAATAAATATGTTAATGTTTTGGCAGCCCCGTTCCTTGATCCTCACCACAGGTGACAAAGGCAAAAGGGAAGAAAAAGCCTTTAGGCTCCAACACAAATGTGTTGGAGGTGATAACACTGCCGTGCACTTGTGGCCCCCTTATGCTCAAGCCTTATGTTCAAGAGAGAAAAGAGAGAGCGAGACAGAGAGCTTATACACAACATACATTTTAAACATAGTAAGACATTGAGAAATAAACACACATTGTGTTCATCAGAAATTTCTCAATGCAGACTCAAAACTGAGAAATTTGGTGAGCTTTAAAAAAAAAAAAAGAAAAGAGAGAGAGAGTCTTACACTTATAGACCCATGTAAGAGTCATCCCCCTGTCCACAGGTCTGGGAGTGTAACACTACTAGATGCCCTTCATGCTGTCTCTACTATGAAGCGCACCTGTTCCGACGCTTTGAAGATAAGATAAAGGGAGTTTCCATAGTGACAGCTCTGAGACCAATGTGAACAACAACTACTGAAAAAGGGCAAAAACATTTTTCTTTTTTTCTCTTTTCCATGGTATGCTTGGGGGAATGCTGTTAGATTCTTCTTCCTCCTCTGGTTTCATGTTCTCAGTCATACTTCTTACGCTATTGTTTATTTGGGTGAGAGCGCTCTGGGGTATTTTAGCTCTTTCAGCGCCTTGCTCTACCAAAGCTGACCAACCAGCACAGAAGACAGCAACTACTGTGTATGGTATACTGATACCTTTTTACACATTCTGTAACTTTGGCAAAGTAGCAGAGTGTCCTTTAAATAAAAGGTGTTCTAAATACATTCACAATAGCTGGGAAAATCTGTGCGCCAACACAAATACCGATAGCTTTCACTGTCCCACTTTCCAAATTTTCTTTGAAAAAAAAAAGACATTGTTGTGGTTAGGGGCATGCCAAGGTACAATATCACTCCTTTATTGTCAATGTGACACATTTGCTTGTTTTTTCTAGGTGTCCTCCTGTGTTCCTTTAAGGTAAACAAGGAACGGCCTAGTCATAAAATTCCACTTTTCAAGGTTTTACCCCAAATTCTGTCTCCCCCCTCAGGTATCATGTCGATGTTATCTCTACCTCTCGCAGCCTCCGGGGCTGAGAAAAACAAGACAAAAGCCGGAGGGGAGTCTCCCTATCGCCGAGGCTTAGCCACACGCTCCAGTGGGCACCCCAATGGCTGTGACACTGGTTATGTCGGCAGGTGTGCACAGACACAGCAACAGCATACTCGTCTCTCTCTCTCCGGCCTGCTGTTGCTCTATCTCTCTCTTTCTAGTCTCTCTCTCTCTCTCTTCTTGTCTCCTGTCCTACTTCTTGCCCCATCAAAGCCATTGTAGGGTTTGTCAATCACTTGTGCACTCCTCTCTGAGCAATTATTATGGTCCATTCCCCCCTTCCACACTTCCTGCAGTCAGATAATCCTGCCTCCTCTCCTCATGCATACATACACATATACACACACAGTCAAAAACTGAACACATGTACCTAGAAACACACACACACACACACACACACACACAAACACACACACACACACACACACACAAACCTCAGGTAGTATACATATACACCACTATAGATTTAGCAAGTGCATTTCTCTCTAATTAGGACTTATGTAAAAGGAGTTGAGGAACACCTATAGTGTAAAAATGAAAGTGTGTCACTCACATAAAAACATTTAATTTGCTGTTGACTATATTTTAACATTTTAAGAGTTCACTAGACAAGAATATTTCTTTATGTTTTTCTCTGTCCTTTTGTGCCTGCACGCATCAAGAAGTTGTTTGTGTTGAAGAAATATGACCTGTGTTAAAGAAAAGTGCACCAGTCATTTTAACAACACACAGCATCCTCATTCCTCATATTTCTACAGTAGGTTGCCTTCGTTGGCTTACTCACTCATCTGTGCTGTCAGGAGAGATTAAGCCTCTCTTTCCTCTCTGACCTCTGTCCTTTGAAGTGGCTTTCTCTCTTAATAGGCAGATTGCTACACCTAGTGGTGAAATTGAACACTACAGCTAAAGATGAGAGATGGTTGGAACAACCTTCAAAGTCGAGCTGTCCAAATAAATCTTGTTGTGGCTTGTGTTTATGACCAAGTTCGTGTATTTTATTTGTGCATGCAGGCTTGATGTATGCTTTATACAGCACTATATATTCCCAGGTTAGACAAAATTTTCTGTTTGAGACCTACATGCTGAAAAATCTGAGTTGTCACGGGCCAGTGCAAAATTAAGAGCTGCAGTTTTCAATCAGTTACAAGTGAGAAATGTTTTAGAAAATCCCCATGCCTTCTAAAGCATTCTCTATGGTGTCAATGCCAGTCAAAATAACTGTGCAATGCACATACAGTTTATTAGGATTCGTGTATCGACACTAATCTTCAGACTACATGGCTGGTTACTTGAAGGAGGGCAACAGGCCACATGCTAGCCTCTGGGCCATAGTAAAATCCAATGTACTGTATTTGATATAAATATGTGTCTGTGTGCGACTGTGAGTCTCCACACGTGTTTGTGTGTGTGTGTGCAATCTAAATGATTAGAACAAATCCTTTCACTTATCCAGGCCACCTCAGGTAGCGTGTCTCAAATGCATTTCTGTCCACTGCATGAGAAGTCTTTTTGCATCATGAAAACAAGCCTCCTACAGGGATCAGAGCAAAGGAGTGAGGGGGAAAAAAAGGACCTCCTCTAGGGCCAGGAGGCAATTTCAAATCTCTAAAAGATTTGCTATCGCACTAATGCGCAGGCCTGTTTTCAAAACAAAGGCCATGGAAATGGGCTGTGAAATAATCACTAATTGTAACGAGCAGTCCATGGGACGCGGAGCCGGATAGACTGGACCAGCAACAGACACAGCTAAGTGAGTAAAAGAAAGTGAAGCCAATCATATAATGTGCCTTATCGTCAAGTACTGCACACACACACACACACACACACACTCACACTAACACACACATACTCACACACATTTACCCCCACACACGTACAATTTCACAGCGGTGGAGTTAAAATTGGATGCTAAGGACAATTAAGAGTAGAGTTTGGGTTGACATGGAGCTTGGCATGTTGAGAGGTTTCAGTGAGCACACTCGCAGTCTGTTAACACTCTGATGAAGTCCTTTAACCCAAAGCCTTACAGAAAAATTATCGTTGTTCAGTGTTGCTTTTTCTGCTAATGAGCAAGAACTTTTCCAAAGGCACATTTTGTGAAAAACTGGAATGATTCCTCGGTGACACTGCAGTAAAAAAGGAGTTCTTTAAGGAACTGTAACAAGTATACTGTGTGTGTGTGTGTGTGTGGTGTATTGGGGGGGGTGGGGGAGAGGGGTGTTAAGTTTAAAAAGCATGCTTACACACCCCATGGATTAGTATGTTTTAATGGGTGCCTGTTTCATCCAGAAGGACCATAAATCTATTGTAAATAATTTACCATTAAAGGTGGATTTAGCCCGCTACGGAAAATTAACAGGTAATGGCATTCTTCAGGTCAAGCACATGGTGGAGATTAAGAGGGGTCTAAGCAACACAGTGGCGGCCCCAACCAGCCAGCACGTCATATAATGACATTGTTTAATTAATTTCTCCAAAGACCACCGGCATGAAAAGAAAAAGCTGCCCAGGTCAAACTGAACATTTACAAAGATTAGCTGCTTGACTGCTTGAGGCCCGCTCTCTTGCTGGCTCAATTTAAAAAGAATTAAAAAGGCCCTTGCACGACAAGCGAGTCGATTTCCTTACCCTAAACGGTCTCTTTTTTGCCCTGCTTCCTCAAATATCACACCTTATCACATCAGTCAAAGCAGGCCCTGTACAGGCATTTCAATCCACATGTGCACAAGCCAGACACATTTGTTTTTTAATGCAATACCTGTACTTCTCACTTTCTTAGAAACAATTTTCTATATCTTTAGAATGCAATTCAGTTTGTCTTTAATTTAATGTATTTTATAGGAAACTAGTTCTGGTATTATTAAACTTTAAAGTGTATGTGTGTGTGTGTGTGTGTGTGTGTGTGGCAAGAAGAAGTACAGATCAACACACTTGCTGACCCTTTAACAATGCAGTGGTTTTGTCGAGGGTTGACCACTCTGATAATGTAAGAAAAGCTTGCCAATTGCCTCTGCCAGTTGACAATTGACTGTTGTCAATGCTGTATTAACAAAAGGCAATTGTAAACATCCTGAAATACTTTTATCAGTCCCACATATTTAGTTATTGTCATTAAGTTTTTATTAAGAATTTACACAACAATCAACGTAATTCGTAATGCACGGGATTCTGTCACTAGGTGTCTTCAGCAACAAATGAAAACTGAGCCACTAACTGTATTTGACAAAGAAACAGTAATTTGCAGGAATTGATAAACTCCAGTTTTCAAACTGAGTAGTTCATTTATTTATTTCTGGTTTTTGGACCTGTACCTACATAAAGAAACCCTTAAACAATATAAATGTAATAAATACCATAGAGAACCTCAACAGAATGTCAAGAAAACATTTAATCAGCACATGCCCAATCATTTTCTTAAATTTAATATAAACACAATATAGCATTCATCTTATAGTACAACTCCTCTATATAAATATGGTTAATAGCACTGTGAAAGTATAAGAGCATATTCCACATATATGTAGGAAAAATAAAAAAAATAACACAGGCCCTTTCAAAGGACATCAAAAATCCATTACATGTTTTCATTAATTTCCTTTTAGTATATCTGTATTAGCATATTTGCAGTGCAACCTCGAAATTATGGTTAAAAACCTCTCTTAGTATTGTTTATTACCTATAGGGAAGAGCTTTCTTTTTCATATCCACAAATCTACAGAATTATCTCTTTTAATCAATTCCTACTGACACGCTGAATACTTCAGGTGACAGTGATAAATTACCATCATTACTTTGCCTTTTTTCTTGAAGAAATGATTAATGTTCACACAGCGGTCAACTGGTTGAAGGGGTATTGCATTTGTATTGCGTTTTACATTGTCAGAACATGGCCACACAGAAAAAGATAAACTGTAAGTATTGAGAGCTTAAAGGGATAGTTCGGTTTTTAACACATTGAGCCCCTTTACAGGTTGTCTAAAATGAAATAAAGTGGTTGACACCAAAATCTTGATGATTGCTCCTGTCTCGGCTATTTGGGAAATATAGAATCGCCTCTGCCTGCGTTTAAAATGGCTAGCAATGGGCATGTGTTGTTTCTATCCTTAAAACGCTGGTTTTAAAAAAAGTGCTACTCATGGAGTGATTAGTGGCATGGATGTTCCAACCCAAGTATCGTAGCAAAATACAGTTTGTCATGTTTTATTTGCCATTTTGTAAGTCCCATAGGGATCTACTTGCTCCTTCATATAAACAAAGTGCCAAATTAAACATGACAGAAGCTTTATTTTGCTACGATACATGTTTTGGAACATCATTGAGAACCACTAACCACTTGGTGAGTAGCACTTTTTTAAAACCAGTGTTTTAAGGATAGAAACAACACATGCCCATTGCTAGCCATTTTGAAGGCAGGCAGAGGCGATTCTACATTTCCCAAATAGCCGAGACAGAAGCAATCGTCAAAATTTCGATGTCAACCACTTTATTGCATTTAGACAACCTGTGAAAGGGGCTTAATGTGTTAAAAACCGAACTATCCCTTTAACTGAATATCACAGTCCTGCTGGTATTTGTAATGTAGACCATCACTGAAAGATGCATTGTGTTTATGTGGTCAAACAGCAGACAGCCTGTACTGGAGGAGTGGAGTGATAAACTGTCTGTTGACTTGTTGTTATCTGGAAAAGAATCTGCTAAGGTACGGGCATTGGAGGATTCAGGAAAGGTGATAGACGCTATATCCCATTGGGCTTCCATAGAGTCCAATAGGCGGCAAGGGAAGCACATGTCGACGGAACGGGTATGTTTGTCCATATAGTGAGCCGGAAGCTTGGAACTGAGATGCAAGAGGGAATGGCAAAGCCAAGCTTGGATGCAGCACAGGCTTGGAGGCCATCTTGAGTTTCTCCAGCTCGGCCTCCTGCAGCCTCTTAGCTTTGGCCCGTCGGTTCTGGAACCAGATCTTCACCTGGGTCTCGGTCAGGCTGAGTGAGTTGGAGAACTCAGCTCTCTCGGCAATGGACAGGTACTGCTTCTGCCGGAACTTCCTCTCCAGGGCCAGCAGCTGTGAGGTGG
The DNA here is from genome assembly GCA_017657215.1 of Limnothrissa miodon. Lineage (NCBI taxonomy): Eukaryota > Metazoa > Chordata > Actinopteri > Clupeiformes > Clupeidae > Limnothrissa > Limnothrissa miodon. Next base: position 70,150 of record JAGFZM010000152.1, on the reverse strand, counting down.
TGAAGGGGGTGCGTGGCTTTCGGTTCGTCTTGTGCTTTCGCAGTGAGCATGTGGCAGGGCTGAGCTGTCCTGTGACAGCAGATTTACACTGTAGTCACATATCCACATCATAATCAAATATTACACCTAATTTTTAAATAATCTCTAAGCTCATTATGTGTTTATTGTACTGAATGTTTGGTTTCAAAAGCTGTGTTTAACCTTGGTAACAATCTTGAATGTGTGTTTCATTAGGAAGGCTATATATAAGAGGATTATCTTTATATATATCCACCCACTTTATTTGAAGGGGTCTACATAAGGGTGACATAAGTATGTTATAAACATCACATGACACGTATCATGACTATTAATGACTCATTCATGTTCATGACTGTTGTCATTAAGTGTCATTGTAGACTTTACAAAAACCGAATGACATAAATAAGTGTCATTAATGTTTATGATACGTGTCATGTCATGTTTGGGACAGGCTCATGTCACCCTTATGTAGACCCCTTCAAATAAAGTGTTACCATATATATATATATATATAGTATATGAAGAGTTCAGATGCAAAAGCCTCTAAAAGCCATTTCAATTAATTTACAGAAATATATTTTTTAAATTTTGACGAACTATATATTCAGTCCAAATCCAATCTGATTTGTTTTTACATAATAAAAATAATTGATTAAAGAATAAAAATAAATTTTGTTTTATACTGATTACTTATAAAATATTATTAAAACCTCCTTTTTGAATATTTCTGAAAATGGATTTAGAGGCTTTTGCATCTGAACCCTTCATATATAAGAGAGAGAATTATATTGAATGTTTACATAGGCTAATAGGCAATCAAATCAGTCTTGTGTAATAAACACAAATCGATTAGGCCTATTTATCCTACAACAAATTATTTTGTTCACGTCAACTGTTTCCTTCCTTAGTATTTTTTCACAGTGTATGTTTCACAAATATGAAGCACTCGGAAGAATGACAAAATTTTCGCTTACTTGGCGGTGATGATAATCTGGGTCTCTTAGACCAGGACGGGGCATCGTCGTGGTCTGAGGTTTCAGACTTTACAGGCGAAGACGGAATGAAGTGCTTGGGAAAATCTTCAGAACAGGCAGTGTCCCTGTAAATCGTAAAGGGAAGGTCCCTTCTCGTTATACTCGGCATTCCCTTATTTTGTTGCGCCAGGTCGCTCCGCGTGCCTCTATCCGACATCAAAGTTTCCACACTGAAAGGTAAGCTTGACACTGATGTCTTCTGGTTCTTTGGGGATGTATGTGAGGTAGCTTCTTCATCTGAGGAAAATGTCTCTTTTAAATCGCTGGTATCCATGTCTCTTATTTTCTCACCAAGCGTTTTTACATTTACTGACTCTGTTAACTTGAAAACAAAAAAGACACGTAGAAGGCAACTCTTGCCATCACTTTCTGAACTGGAACTCTAACATTGGAAATCGTTTTGATCTATACAAACTTCTAGCCAATCGCTGCACAGCCAAAAATAGTTGAGGAGGAGATCTTCTCATTGGCTTTGAATCTGGGGACAAGGGTGAGGTGGGATGGGGTGGTGGATGCCCTCAAGTACTTGTCCCATGTAAACATGAAGGAGGGCAATTTGTAGCTAATTGCCTGAAGAGCAGAATGTTTATAAGATCAATTAAAATGTTTGTCTTTAATACATTTCAATCAAAATAGTCACATCAATCTGTTAAAAGCATATCTCATATATGTAAAATACGAATAGTGATATTAATTCATAGATGATAGATTATAATTGGGTGTGTTGGATATGTAGCACAACCAGGAACTATTCAACAGTCATGACAAATTAAGGAATATTTTTTTCAAAATAACATTCAAAAACCAGCCACCACTGATTAGTCATGCAGAAGTGACTGGATCTACCTGAACAGGCCCATCCATCCTATCTGAGAGCTGTGAGAGGCACTTGAGGGTTGGATTAAGGTTTTAGGCTAGCATGAAAATTACTGTCATTATATTGTTATTATTAACACCTTGTAATTAGGCCTTAGGAATCCGGTTCTTTTAAGCGGGATTTAACGGTAATGACGGAAAATTGCTACCTTCCTGAGGTGCATGGCGCCCAGTCTGATTAGTGCGAGCCTATCATTTCAAAAAACTTCTGCACTGTGTTCACGTGATGTTAGAGGCCACAGTTCATGCTGAGTTACTAGGCAGGGCCTATGAAGGTGTAACCTATTACTTTTCAGAAAAGAACAGTTGTTCTCAGAGCTGGTTATGAGTTAATTGGTGTTTGAAAATTTATGTCACTGTATGTCACATAGAACCAAAAATTCATAGACAAAACAACCCCCATATTGTAGAACAATTCAATAAAGGCATTTACATGATCAGAGAATGACTTCTGCAGAATCTCAACTTTTAATCAAAGGAAGAAAACATGCTGTGACATCTGCTAAAACCACAATAGTTGAGGGCCTCCTTTTCCATGCTCACAAGATAGCATGTTGTCAACAATACAATTCCACCAGCCACCGGCAACACAAGCCCAGTAGGCTCAGTCACCGGAGTTAAAAGTAACACTTAAATGCCTCCATGCTGTCTATGCTGCTGCCCTTTTATTACAGGTCTGGTGGGGCAGCCTGCTCTGTGATCTTGACAGGTTTAGAGTCATGTCAAGGGGCCCGGCTTATGGGTTCATTAGGCTTTATGAATCACTGTGTTCACAGCTTGACTTTTCATGTAAATGCTTGCGAATCAATTAAGGAGCAACCTTTTCACTCCCTTTCATGGTTTCCCACAGCCAAGGCAGTGATTTATGGGCAGGAGTGGGGTTCAAAATCAGAAGAAATATGCTCAACCTCTAAGAGGTTGACAAATAAAGTTTTATTGGTGTTTAATTAACTTGATGAGTGGAGATAATTAGCTTAAAATATAATTAAGGGATGAAAACATTTTTTTAGACATGGTCTTGTTGGTCATGAAAAAGGTACCTGCATTCCTAGCGGTACAGTAACTGCTTTTAAAAGGTGTTACACATTGCCGCATAGGCTAACGTAACGGCAGTGCTATATAGCATTTATGGTTCGCTTTCTTTCTTAGTTTTTAGAAAAAGAGAAAAGGATGCATGTTGCATCTCCAACCTACTGAACCTCTAAATTTTAACTTTAACTTGCAGACAGTCAAGAGTTTTGACCCTTGCTTTAACACCATTCCAGAAGTGGGTCAAGCAAGCCCTTACAAACAACATCAATACTTGACAGCCAAGGCTTTTTAACAGTTAGGAAAAGCAGAAACAAAACACTGTTCTCGCACCTACAGTTATGCTGGTGAGATGTCAAACGTATTTTTCCAGGGCACCATCAAAAACATAATTTTTTCCCATCATTTGATTAAAAAGTAACTGTATTTTCAGCACACTGTTTCCTACAAGACTCACAGGCAATAATAAGGTGAAGTGGAAAAATAAATGAGAGAGTTGGGAGAGAGAGCATTCAGATTGTGCCTTTGATAAATGAGAGACCAAAATGAGTTACCTGCCCAACAATTACCCATCCTCCTGGAGCAACAGTCGAGGGAGGAATCGCAGTGACCCCAAGTTCAGGAAGACAAGACTATGCCACAGAGTGCAATATTGCAATGTCAACGCAACCTACAATCTGTTTCCCATAAATCTTGAATGGCTGCCACAGGGTGCAGGGCAAGAGGGGAAAATGAAATTTTCGTTCTTTCTTTTTTGAACTTTGAGTTAAGTGCAAAGGCTCTGCTTGTTCAACGTAGTCTGGTGTATGATTTAGTTGTAGTAACAACGGTATGCAAACAATTATAGGTGGTATGCCCCCACATTTAAGTCCTCCATAGGCATTTCACAGAAACAGACATCAGTCACATAATGTTTTCACAGTGGCAAGGTCACTAAACCAAAAAAATGACGCACTTATGCAGATATGCCAGTTAATGAATATGAAGTTAACTATCAACAAAAACAAATGGACTAATATAAATGTCCATGCTTTACTGAAAGAAAACAAGTGAGAGATCAGTTTGTACTTGATGAGAGGCAAAAGAAAATATAGCAAAGCGGCTTTTGTTTCTATTTGACTGCAGAAATGAGTTGAACACATTCAGATGAACCACTGCAACAAGTCTGGTGCTTCCTCAGCAAAAATTACGTGGCTGTTACTAGTCAGGGTGCCAAACATACATGCAAACAGATGAGTACGCACTACTGGGATGTGCTGTCTAAGAAGGCAGAATAGAGAAAGAGAGAGAGAGAGAGAAGAGAGACAGAGAGAGAAAGAGGCAAAATGAGAGAGAAACAAAACTCTCACACAGTCTCACACAAGAGACTTTGGCAATACAACAACTAAACGTCAAATAACAACAGTCCTCACTGGACAAACAGCACAAAGAGGGATGGCATGTTTCTGATGGGTAATTGAATTAAATTGCCCTGATTGCATCCACTTTCCATACTGTAGGTCCTCAGGAACTAAGTCACTTGGGACTCATTTCTTTTTGACCAGATTAGTTTTTCCACTGTTTCCACTGCTGCCACAGACGGTCAAATTAAACAAAGACTCTGGGCAAGAAAACAGGGAGGAGGGACTCAAAATTGTAAACAAAATCAGTCCTCATTTCAATTTAAGGATTTGAAAATAGGAATACCACTAAGTATATCAAAACAATTACTCTGTTTGGAGAAAACCTTGGATAATGGAGTGTAATGTAAACCGTAAGGCCTCTGTGTTTATTTAAACGCACTATATGTCCTAAAATGCTTGCCCTAGAGCCCAACGAATAGGCTCTCGGAAAGAGCATAATAGGGGAACAAATGTAATTTAAGAGTAATTATCTGATGGTGAGTTTCAAGCGGTTAGAGACAGTTTCTCAATTTTGAACTTTTTGGAGCATGTTTATAGTCTCTATTATTTTTTCAGTTTGCTTTAAGGTTAGTTGATGGATCTTGTTGGGGCTTCTAATTTATAAGCATGGTCATTAATCTCAACCAGTCCACTCATGATGCATGAAACCAAACACAAACAATGCTACGGGGCCCTAGTTGATTAAACGTTTATAGTTCAATCACAGGCACACCGCAAAACTTCCAGTTCTGTCTGCATGTAATGGGTGTGTTGTTGGTTTTGTTCGAGAAAGCTGTCTAATTTGCTCTTCCTGTCGCAAGCCATAAGATTGAGGGAGGAGATGTTTTTGTGTACCTAGCATTCTAGCATTCAGAGCATAATTTAAACAGTTTAAATAAATGTTTGCAGCTCCTTAGACATTCACATTTCACAGTTAAGAATTCTTGAAGTGTATAGCTGTCTGATGCCCTTGGCAACAGCAAATTTCTTCTCCCGTCAGAATAGAGTGAAATGTAAGCAGACCATTATGCGCCATTCAAATCATCAGAGACATATACACACACAGACAACATCACTTTGAAGGGCAGATTACACTATCGGGGGCAATTGCACTCCCCCTCCCCAAACAAACACTGAAATATCACTTAACCCTGTGTATCCTTTGCCAGAGATGGTCAGCTTAACGACAGCTTTCATTTAACTCACCCACAATTCAGAGTCTATCTCCCAAGAAACATACACACAGTCAAGGCATACCATAAACAAAGCTTGGTAACCAGACAGAGAGAAATACAGCCAGACCCAGGTAACGGGGCATTAAGGAATGGGCATGTTAAAGTGCTGAGCGAGCATGTAATCGCAGGATCCATTTCATGACGCAGCAGCGGCGCATGAAAGCGGACTGTCCCGTCTTACTCTCTCTCTTGCGGAGGCCCTATATCATACATCTGGCCCCAGTGCAGTTGACAGGCCTCCTTGCCTCTTGGCTGTGTGTGTGTGTGTGTTGGGGTGGGGAGGTCGAGGGGATCAGGACTGTGCTTATCACAGCTTCATCAGCACTTGTGCAACTCCTGGCGCCTCGACTGAAGGCCCGACACTCAGCAGTAGCTGCCCTGCGGGCTTGGGGCAATTATACCTGCACTCAGTAAGAAGGACAGCCTCCAATGCTGAGAGAGAGAGAGAGAGAGAGAGAGAGAGAGAGAGAAAGAGAAACAATACTTATTTTACATAGAGGTTAAATGAAAGAGATTGAGGAACAAATGAGGAACACTGAGAAAGAAACCCAGAAAAACAAAGACATAGTAAAGAGAATAAGCGTAGAAAGTGTAAAAGAATGAGGAAATGCTCCGAACCCGTTTCTACTTAACCTTTCATACTTTCAGAAGTGGCTGTCTAGGAGAGGGCATGACTGTGGGAGTTTCTGCTGTCTTTCATAGACCTGAGTCAGACTTGAGACCCACCTATCAGATGACTTCATCTTAACTTCAGAGGAACAACCTCCCGTCACTGATTTATGAGAGCATATGCGATTTCACATAAGATTTGACAAAGATATCAGTGTTTCTGGAGGCCAGGGCCATTACCAAGACACTTTTGCTTTCTCGTGCTAAGCCGTACTCTAAAAAGCCCTCAGTCATCCTATACGAATCATAACAATAGCTGCAAAGGCTAAATACATAAAAATAACTGCCAAAACGTCACTCTCTGCATTCATTTAACCCATAATGCATGGGGTTGTGAGTGCACCTTCTCCTCACTGTTTACTTTTATATTGTCTTTAGAGCACTGTATGAAAGTTCAAAGTGGAACTAAAGAAAAAGACAAAAGGTACCAATCAGTTTTGTTTACACAACTCAATTAGTAAGGAAACATTGAGTCAACCCTCCACCCCACCCCAAGACCTGGTTCTGGTTTTCTCTCTCTGTTTCCATCAACAGATCTACCTAATGCGCTCTGGTGGTTGCTTTTATGGAGGAATGTGTACATTGACGCAGTGTGGTCCCTAATTTGCTGTCTATTCTCGTTCCCAAGAAAGGTAATTGCAGTTTGTGTTTTTCCTATTTCTCTAAACACCATTATACATTGAGCGCAACTTGCTTGTGGCACTGAGGTTCTATAACCACAATTAAGGCCAAGGTGTGGCTCTATTTGCTTCACATGTTTCAACACATGACGCTCAAATGAGCCTGGTGGCGAAAATAATTACAGCTTAATTTGACGCTGGCATCCTGGTAGCGCTTTAGAGTACTGTAGTGGAGAATGGTGTTCTGATCTGCACTGGGCCTCTCTTCACCACACACTTAAATTTCTCTTCAGTTTTACAGCATGATTTAATGGGTCTTTTCTTACAAGGCTGACACCATAAAACACGCTGACTCTTCTCTTGCAAGCTTTGGTGACTGTGAAACCTACTTTTCACTGATTGGTTTATTGACTTTAATAGGAGGCTCAATGGCTTAATGATGACCACTTAAAATTTGCAATCATTTCTGAACTCTTTGTAATGTGAAGCAATACAAATTGTTAAGGTTAAGGTTGTTGATGCTACTAACTATTCTGTTCTGTAGATAGACTCTAAAATGCTATAAATAAATAACTAAATAAATACAATCTGGAAACAACCTGCTGTGCTGTGTCATAGCCTTTAATCAAGTCTAAACCCAAGGGAGGGTTCAGAGTTTTAGAAAAACTCCATCGGGGAAAATTACTGGCCAATTACATATCGGCATAAGGACTGTCATTGTTTGGCTCATGCTGACAATGACCCTTCGCATGCAAGTTCTGCCCCTTAAATCTTAATGGCAGATGCCCTTGTTACTCTCATACAAACTTGTACAACACACATTATGCTTTAGTATAGTGGTTTTGCTTTAAACATTGCATGAAGTATTTCAGATGTGCCTATATTAGTTTTACGTTTTTTAGTTATGCAAAGGAAACTGTGCATAACTAAAGCTGTAGGATATTTGACAATATTAAACAAAGAGGATCCGATAATAAAATATCACAACTGGTTTCTGTTCACAATCCACCCACCACAGGGCCTGTGTATCGTGCCACTGTCTAAAAGACCAATGGGTTTGTCCCGTTACAGGAAAATAAACACAAAACAACTTGGACAACAACTTAGGCACAGTCCATTTCCACCTCTCACACACACAAGACACAGATTTGCCAATTTTATAACTATTTCAAGACAAAACTCCCGGACCCTGAAACCACTTTGTTTGAAAGTGCAGCCATGTACAAAGGCCTCTCCACATAAACAATGCATACAGCCACATGGGAGTGAATTTGGATGAGAGGCTATGAGGCAAAACTCACATCATTCACCCAGCTCCGTTGAGTCCATTTCAGGCCACAGCACTGATTAAACATCTGTTTATCAGAAACAAAGCAGCAGCCACTACCATGTATATTTCCCCTCCTCAAAAACTAAAAAGAATACTGTACGTTACAAAATAAGGAAGGTTTACTCCTGTTTTATAGGCAGTGAATATCAAGAGCATTTTACAACTCACTTTTGGAAAGTATATTGAATTGACAAAAAAAAAACACCTCAAGAATGGTAAAGAGAGAAGGGCTGACTACAAAAAAGACTGTGGCTTTACATGCTTCTAAGTAACAGCACTCCAGAGGTAATTACTGCACCACCACCTAATTAAATTGCCTTTAAAACTAATTTAAAGCCACATTGTTCAATGATGGTTGATGAGAATCTTTAGGTTTAGGAAACACTGGTCATCATTCATTAGTCAAGTTTACGTTTTAATACCAAATGCAGCCAATCTCAGCTAACTAATTGGAGTTGTACTGGGAATGGTGGCCACTGGCCATCTCTGAAGGGGTACCTTCATCATGCAGCTACAGCATAGAGTTAAAACTCTCTTCTGTGAATCACCTACACTAGTCTAATGCTCCCTCTGCCCACCATCACCACAATCCTTGATGCTAAGTGTCATAGCCCTATTCTCATTGATTGACTTCCCCATCACCAATTCTTCCTCTAGTGGACTGTGACCAACTCCTCTTGCTTAAGACCCAGAAACCGACCCTTCACAATTGCAACCAAATCCACCCAATGCTACCCCCATGATCACTTTCACTGCCTGATTTAACATTATGTCTGGCTACTGCCACACTGTCCAGCCAAAACTTTGGGCAACCTCTTATAGCGAGACTACCAAATAATGTTGAGGGACAATATTTTGGAATAATGATGCTCAATCTAATCCATGGGCAAATAGTAGTCCATCACTTATAACTACTGACTGTCTTAAAGCATGCCCCTTGGCAGATCCCCTTGAACCCCTTGAACCTTCCCTAACTATTACAACTGAGTTTTTTATTGCCCCTGTTGCTTTGGGCACACCTTGTCAATGTCTGTACAGTTTTAAATTGAACTGTTGACCATCAAAACCGTTACCGATACTAACGTATCCTCAGTTCTCTGAGTGAGAAGCCGAAACGTACGAATGGATGATGCCTATCATCTCCTACTTTTTCTGAAGTCAATTTTAACCAACCCTTTGAAAAAAGGGCAGTAAGCGCTCTGACGCGCGCAGGCAACTACTTAGACAGCCCTGCGTGACGTCAGAAAGTCTATATATTGACTGCGCTTACGCTTCAGGTCCTCTTTGCCAAGCTCGCCAGCGTTGGCGACTTGAGGCCCGAAGCGTACATTTCGGCTTCTCACTCAGAGAACCGAGGATACGTTAGTATCCGTAACGTTCACTTTCGCTTCGAAGCCGAAACGTATGAATGGATCACTACAACCAAGCCTCAAGAGCCCTACACCGAGGAGCCCGAGGTGGGAAGACCCATGGGACCGCCGCCGGGCCCAGAGAGAACACTCTCTGCTACACCCGGCCTGGTGACGTCCAATGCGTAAAAACGCGCAAAGGTGTTGCCTGAGGCCCACGAAGCGCTCAGACAGATATCCTGCATAGGGACGCCTTTCCAGAAGGCCCAAGAAGCCGCCACTCCACGGGTGGAGTGCGCCCTGACATGAGCAGGCGGAGGAGCACCCGCCGCCTCATATGCCAGACGTATGGCTTCAGTAAGCCAATGCGACATGCGTTGGGTAGACAAGGCCTGACCCTTGGCAACTGGTTCGACCCTTGACAACTGGTTCGTCTTCCTGATGCTCTGCGTACGCATCAAATAGGCACGAAGTGCTCTGACCGGGCACAGAGTGACGGGCACAGAACCACCCGTCTCAGGAAGGGCTGAGAGCTCAATGACCCTCGAACGAGGGTCAGTAGACAGCACTTTCGGGCGAGAAAAGGGATTTGGCTGCAGCGTTACCCACGCGTCATCTTGCGTGAATTCAAGACAGTCAGGACTGACTGACAGGGCAGTCAGATCGCTAACGCGCTTCACCGAGACCAGAGCGAGCAGAAGCGCAGTCTTAAGGGAAAGCATCTTTAGACTGGCACTCGACAGAGGGTCAAAGGGCGTAAGAGCCAGTCCGCGTAGGACAGTGGCCAGGTCCCAAGTAGGGACCGAACGTGTGGAAGAGGGGCGAAGCCGCCTGACGCCCTTCATGAAGCGCGACGCAAGGGGGTGAGCGCCTGGGGAAACGCCAGCATAGCCAACATGGCATGCTGAAATAGCTGCGAGGTACACCTTCAGAGTAGAGGGTGTACGACCCTGATCAAACAGGTGTTGCAGAAAAGCAAGCACCTCGCCAATAGGGCAGACTAGAGGATCACAGCCTCTGTCTCTGCACCACGTGCTGAACACACGCCACTTTAGTTTATACAACGACCTAGTGGACGTAGCTCTAGCAGCCTGAACAGTCTCTATAACTGCGTCTGACAGGCCGCTCTCTAGGAGACGTGCCCGTTCAGGGGCCAAGCCGTCAGTCTCCACGCTTCCGGCTTGGGGTGCCACAGCGACCCGTGAGCCTGAGATAGGAGATCCCTCCTCAGAGGGAGGGTCCAAGGCTGGCCGTCCAGCAGTGAGACCAGATCTGAGAATCACCCTGTGAGCCCCCGCTCTGATCCTGGCCAACACCTGACGCATCAGAGGAAGGGGGGGAAAAGCGTAGAGTGGACCTCGCGGCCACGGATGTGCCAGCGCGTCCGACCCTAGCGGCGCATCTCGCTCCAGCGAAAACCACGCTGTACAGTGAGCGTTCTCTCTCGAGACGAAAAGATCGACTCGTGCCCGCCTGAAGCGGGACCAGAGGCTGTGCACCACGGCTGGGCAGAGGCGCCAGTCGGTTGCACGCGGAACACCCCTGGAGAGGAGGTCCGCGCCTGTGTTGCGCACACCGGGCAAGTGCGACGCCCTGATCGACAGGAAGTGGCGGGAGGCCCAGGTGAGCAGCTTGTACGCCAGGCGAAACAGGTCCGGAGAGCGCGTGCCACCCTGGCGATTGATATAAGCCACAACAGTGGTGTTGTCCGTACGCACCAGAATGTGTTCTCCTCCGAGAAGAGGGAGAAACTCTTTCAGCGCGCAAAAGACAGCAAGGAGCTCTAACACATTGATGTGTAGCCTCCTAGACGCTGCGCTCCATGTCCCTCTGGCGGGGCGACCGCAGCAAAGGGCGCCCCAGCCGCTCTTGGACGCATCGGTGGTCACCGTCATGCATCTGGCTACAGCGGCAAGGGCGCCGCCTCTGGCGAAGGACGACGGCCTGCGCCAATGCGCGAGGGCTAGCCACATGCGTCTGGATACTAAGATCCGACGGGCGGGGTTCGACCAGGAGGACACACCTAGTTCCGCTAAGGCGAGCTGCAGCGGGCGTAAGTTTAAAAGGCCGAGTGGGACAGCGCCACCCGCGGCGCACAGGAAGCCCGTCAGTCTGAGACACAGCCTGGCCGAAACGCAGGCACCTAGTCTGAAGTGGCGTAGACACGCCCTGACGTCCTGTAGTCTCTTCGAAGTGAGCGTCGCTCTCATTGAGCGTGAGTTCAGTCTCACGCCCAAGAACTCGACCTCCTGAGAGGGAGAGAGCATGCACTTGCTTAGGTTTACTAAGAAGCCCAGATCGTGCAGGTGACGCAAAACAGTGTGAACCTGTGAGGTTAGGAGCTGTCTGGAACCCGCCAGCAGCATCCAGTCGTCCAAGTAATTGAGGAGTCTGATACCCTGAGCGCGTAGAGGAGCAATCGCCGCCTCCACACACTTGGTGAAGCACCGACGTGCCAGAGACAGACCGAAAGGGAGGGCTGTGTACTCGTAAGCTCTGCCCTCGAAGGCAAAGCGTAGAAAACGCCTGTGCCTCGGGACTATACCTATGTGGAAATAGGCGTCCTGAAGGTCTATGGTGACCATGTAATCCCCCTGGCGGACTGACTCCGCCACCATACGCCCCGTGAGCATGCGAAAGGTGAGAGGTTTGAGCGAAGCATTGAGCGCTCTGAGATCTAGAATAGGGCGAAAAGCGCCCGACTTCTTGGGCACAAGGAAATACGTACTGTAACGACCTGCGCGCGCGAGCGTCGGATCTACGCGCTGAATAGGTGGCCACCTGAACTGCAGTTGATAGCCTTTCAACACTGTTGAAAGAACCCAACGTGACGTTGTGCACATCGCCCAATTCTGCCTGAGCAGAGCGGCGGAATGAGGAGGCAGCAAGGACAAACGAAGTGCTATGCTGCCCCCGACTGGCACTAAGGGGGCCGAGGTCAATGACTGAGGCTGTCCGCGGAGCTGAAGAGCGTCCGACTGACAGGGTAGAGACCCGACGTAACGTGGGGGCTGAGGGCAAGTCAACCGTGTGTGAGACCCCTGGGCGCTCACGCGTGGTTGGCGAGCCGCGCACATCACTCGCGACGCCCTGGGGGCGGTCGACCTGGCGTGCACGTCAGCGATATCCGAGGTCGGTGAGCTGCGCACTTCACCCGCGACGCCCCGTGGGGCGGCCGACCTGGAGCGCGCGTCAGCGACGACCCTGAAGAGGGGGGAGAAGTTTCCCGTCTGCCCAATGGCAGAAGTGTCAGACTGAGCAGACAGTTCTGCCCGTACCTGGGCGATATATTGGCCGACAGAAGCAGCGAGAGAGGACGGGAAGGGCTTCTCGACCATGAACGACTCCGATGCGTCGCATGCCCACTGCTCGGAGGCGAGTGAGACAGAGGATGCGGAGTCCGTGACGTTAGTAGAGGCCTCGGTCGAGGCGTGACGTCACGCAAGGCGCATAGCGCACGGCGTGCGTAAGCTGAATGCGCGGCGGAGACCAAATCGGTGCCCCAGTGCGCGACAGCGCTGACAGAACAGAGAGCGTCCTCCGGCCAGGGCCGGGGCTCATTGTGAAACATTGCCCAAGAGGGGCAATATTATGTGTGCGGGGTGCTTGTGAACAAGGCAAACTCAGCGCCCCTTGAGGGGGTGAGATCAGAGAGGACCGCCGAAGCGGGGGGGAATGCTCCGAGCTGGGGACTGCAGAGCGGGGACCCGTGCCTTTTGGAGCACACAGAGGCATAGCAGTCAATGGATAGGGGTCGCATGACATGCTCTGCCGCACACACGCGATCGTATCAGGATCGCTGTGGCCTCTTGCGCCGTTCCTGGCTGGTTGGACGGTTGGCGGGAGCCGCGCGTCCGCGTGAGCGAGAGCGCTGGCAAGGAGGTTTGTGACCTGGTAGCCGGTGGTGGCGCGGCTTTGGGTGCGTCCGCCTTTTTCTTCTGCTGCGTCCGATGAGGCGCGCGAGCACGCGTCTGAGGCGCAGCCGGAGCGGCTGGTTGAGGCGGGGCACGCTTAGGAAGCACGGGTTGCAGGGCCTGAGCCGCCGACTTCGTCTTCTCTAAGCGATCGCGCTGGAGTTCCAGCGCCTGGCCAAACAGAGCATCAGCGGAGATGGGAGCGTTCATGAGATGTCTCTTCTCCTTCTCTGGCATGGACGATAGATTCAGCCAGAGGTGCCTGTCTATGACGACAAAAGAGCCAAGGGAGCGCCCGTTGGCTTTAATGGCCGCCCTGATGGCCAGCGAGGTGAGAGCGGTAGCTCTGCGCAGCTGATGGAGGGTAAGATCCGACGGCTGCGCCGAGAGATCTGCCACCAGTTCCTCAGACAGAGAGGAGAGAAGAAAGGCGGTATTCATCGCCCTTATCGCCTGGCCTGTACAAATGAAGGCCTTAGAAACAAGCTTCTCCGTGCGCTGGCACGGCTTAGAAGGAAGCTCGGGAGGCGATGTCCAGGTGGTGGCAGAAGATGGCGCTAGACAACCAGCGACTGCGTCTGCATGAGGCCGCTGGCACCCGCTCCGTCCATCGCGTAAAACGCCGCGTGGCCCTGGATAGGGGCAATGGCGGCGAAGGGAGCCTCCCAGGAGGCCTGCGCATCAGCCACGACAGTGGGGTGAGCAGGGAGCGGGAGGGCATCAGGAGAGGGGAGCGCGCCAGAGAAGGGGTCGAAACGCCCTCCCGGACATTGCTGAGGCGGAGGCAGGCCAAGCCTGCTAGCCGCCTGTGTAGCCAAGGAAGCTAGCTCAGAAGCTAACTGGGCGGCATGGGTCTTCAAAACCGGTGGCAGATCCTCCACGGTGGCGCAGCCTTTAGCGGAGAGGAAGGAAGCGAGCTCCTCCTCGTCCACAGCCTCAATAACTGGGTCGTCATTGTCGACCTGAAGCGGCAAAGTAGCCGCGCGGGCAAAGGCAGCGCCGATGGAGCTAGCAGGGCTAGCTAGGTGGGCCGCGGTTAGCTGACTAGCTGGTAGCTGACTAGCCGCTGAGAAGCTAACCGATGGCTGAGTAGCCACTGAAGACCGGTCGATTAGCCCATCCGGGTGCGAGGACGCCGCGGGAAAATCGATAGACTGGCGGGCGGGGAGAGCACTGACGCCAACGGGGGTAGAAGCCACCCCTGGACTACCAGTGGAGCCCACGAAAAATGCCGCTCTGTTGGCAATAGCCGCAGGGGAGAGGCGTTCGCAAGCCGAGCAGAGATCTGGCTGCGAGAAGGCTAACATAGCATGCTCACTCCCCATGCAGATGAAACACACAGCATGGCGGTCGGAGAGCGCCATGGGACGATCACAGTCGGTACAACGACGAGTAGCCATCTTGCGTCTCGAGGTACCAGAAGTTAGGGACCGGCGTGAGCACTTGGAGCAAGACGGAATCCCTCGGAGAGCTTTGAAAAAAGCTTTTGTGATTGGCTTTCAAAAAAGCCGTTGGTTTAGAAATATTTGTGGAAGCAAACGAAAAAACGTCTCAGAACACACGCAGTAGGCGAGGTGAAAGAGGCAAAGAGGACCTGAAGCGTAAGCGCAGTCAATATATAGACTTCCTGACGTCACGCAGGGCTGTCTAAGTAGTTGCCTGCGCGCGTCAGAGCGCTTACTGCCCTTTTTTCAAAGGGTTGGTTAAAATTGACTTCAGAAAAAGTAGGAAATGATAGGCATCATCCATTCGTACGTTTCAGCTTCGAAACGAAAGAGAACTAGATATTACCATTCCTCATAGATATCATCATTCCTTCACATGGTCCTAGACATGAAAAACATCTAGAACAAAAATGTTTGCTATGGTAACCACAAGGATTTACTATGTCATGCATTTTATCAAACCTTGTGATTGACACTAAAAGCAACTTTTTACATCACATGTGTGGGAATGGAGTGCTTGTAAAGTTACTTGGAATGTGTTACCATTACAAGATAGCCTACCTAAAATAGTATAACTACATGAATTACTTTATAACATTAGAATTATGTAACTAATTACATTTGATTACTTATAAATTACTTTCCTATATTTTGAAAAAAAAAAAAAAAACAAAAAAAAACAAAAACAAAAAAAAAAAAAACCATTTCCACCATTTCCACTTCTTAAAACCTGGTAGGGTTACCCTTACAGTATTACTCAACACTGACTGCTGTCAAAATTCTTTTAAACTCCCTCAACACACCCACAGCAGTGTTAGACTTCAACATATTTAATTACAGAATGATGTTGTTCTTCAAAGGAGTCGTAGAACACATTTTTTGACCATCAGAAATTGTTCTTTGAGGCTCAATAACAGTGTATGCAAGTTTGTGCGTCTGAAAGTGATCCAGGAGCACTGCTAGAGTGTCATATACAGGCTCATTTAAAAGGGTTGGAACGAAACTATTCGTAATTTGTCAAATATTTGACATTCAACATTTGGGGAACTAAGCAGTTGTTTAATTTTGGTACATATCTGTGCCTGCTTCGTACAGCTAATTTTTACTTTCTGCAATGGGCTCAATATTGTAGTTTCTACCAGGCTTTGCAGGCATCCTCGCAACTGCGGACCACTTGTAGGCAGCAAGCGGATGGTTTCTAATTCAAACACGATGACAAATGTTTCTGTAGAAGATATTCAGATGTCATTCAAAACGTAATCCTGAATATGTAATTTAATTACACATTTTTTTCAAAACAATGTAACTGATTACTGTTACTTCTATTTTATAATTAAAGTGGTTATGTGTAACTAATTTCTCCTCAACACTATGAATATGTATGCATGAATGCATGTGCTGCTTTTATTAAAGGCCCACTATGCAACATTTTTCATTGAATTAATCCGTTTCATACTGTTTAGGATGCTAAAATTAGTCATTACACGGCGAACGAACGGTGTAGAAGGCGCCACCGTGGCCAACAGCGGTAGATACAGCTCTTGCAATGTTCAGCAGCGCGGACCGCCTCCAATAGAATGCAGTGCAATACAATGCAATACAGCGGGCTTTAGAGGGAGCTCGTGAGAGAGAAAAACAGAATGTTGCTTAGTGCCGGTTTAAGTCTGTTAGAGCCAAGAAACTAATTTTATTGACACGTGAAGAATATTTTACAGGAATGCAAACGTCCCAGTACACTAATTGCAAGCTGAGTAGGATTCCCTCAGACTAAAAACAATTTAATTTAACACAAGCACAATCAGCAGTCAATACTCCCTGTTTAACAGTTTAGCAGTAAATAACCTTCAACTACTGCTTTGCCAGGCAAACACTTCTGCATATGAAACTTAAGCAGTGGACATCAACTGTTGCAGTTTGACACAAATGGTTGCAGACATCGCCATCTGCTGGGTGTCATTGTCATGACAAAAACAAAAATAGCTTGAAAGTGGCTGTTAAAATGAACTTGACCCGATTCCTGGTCTGGGTATTTTTTTCTATCCAATCAGTCATCGCCTAGAAATGTATAATGAGTGAGTTAATGAATCAGATCACTGCCTTATTTTTGCTTATACTTATATTACATGACCCCCCCAACTTAAATGAAACTGTGAATGCTTGCCTTTGCTGTGTAAGAATCACCAGCCTGCTCCTGATTTGTCTGTTCTCTAGAAGCATTCTAGAAATTGTTCTCAGTACACTTTCCTTGGCTTTTGACTGTTGCAAAAAAAAAAAGGTTTTATGAGAACTTTCAATTTAGTCATTTATTTAGTCATTAATTTTATCTGGCATTATCCAAAAGGACTTAGTAAATACCGGTGAACACAATAATAATTATAAAAGCTAAACCATTTAGTATACTACTAATACCAGTAATAATAATAATGGAAAGAAAATAACATTTGTTTATCCACTATAAAGGCTAGCCTATTGTGAAGTGCAGGTAAAAAAGCTTCATGGTTTGTCCAGTGCAACAGGTTTGTGTGTGTGTGTGTGTGTGTGTGTGTGTGTGCTGGTCGCTGGCAGAGCTGATACACAGAGCTGCATGCTGCATGATCTAATGTAAGGTTACAACCAAAGAATACAGTAGGCCTATGTATGACCTGTAGGGCCTGTTATTTTGTGTGAAGTAACATTGTGAAAATGTCGTGTGTTACACACCAAATAAAAAAGTCAAACAAAAAAAACTTCAACGCCTACAAACGTCAAAAAAACGCCTACAATCTTTTAGACCAAGAAATAGGGCAAATTGGCAATAGCCTACTGCAGATAGAAAACTTTAGTTTTTTTTAATAACACAAACGGAATATCATTATATCAGCAAAACCTACCAGTTTGCCAGTAGCCAAAGGGTTTTCATTGTCACAGAAATTAAAAATATCTCCTCTATCAGTGCTTGATGTTCCTGCACAGATTAGCACATTAGCAAAATTAGCCTGCTGACTGAAAAAAAAAAAAAAAAAACGGATAGAAAACAAGTAGCATAGATGGATTGATACAATGTCATAGCCCCTGAATAAAATGCGTCTATAGGTAACAAAACTGATCTGATTTAAATATTGCCATTGACATAAAAGTAACACATTTGTTACGGCTAAATGTTAGCTAAGCTAACTTAGCTTAGAAACTAACTTAAAGATGATCAATAGCATAAACTTAGCAATAACCTACCTTTGGAAACAGTGCAGCATTGTGGTGCCTGTTTCACGCAAGACGATTTACTGGTTGCCTGATTATTTTTCTTTGACATCCGATTCGGTTTCTTCACACCTCTATGTGGAAGCACTGGGCTTACTTTCGCGATGACATTTGTCCTTGGTGAAATCACTTCATTGTAGACTGATTTTACTTTTTGTGTTATCTTATCACCGGTTTGTTGAGAATTCTCCTTAGGTTTTCTTGAATGGTTTTGGTTTGATGACTGGGACCCAAACCTTGGAACATACACTTGTTTGGTCTTTTTGGGAGACATGTTATCAGCAGCAGACAACTTTATCTTCTACAAGTAGGCTCTGTGGAGGATGTCGTTTCTATGCGCGCGCTTTCAAAAAGAGCTGGGATGTTGGGCCTACTAGAAAAACGTGTGTAGAGCATTGTTTAGAAAACGGAACAGAAATCATCTTGAGACTGCGCTGTCCTGCTAGATGTAATTTAAACTACCGTCACCAGGTTGTGCTGTGTATCCTCCATAGCTGTATGGGCACCGAGGCCTAAATCTTTGTAGCCAGACACAAGACTGGAAATTCTGCTGTACAAATCTGTGTTACATTTAGGCCGTTAGGTTACACTACAGTATGGCAGTCTATTAACGTATTATTTCTCCATAATGTAGGCTATATTCTATAGCCTATTAGGCTACACAGAACTAGGCATAGGCTGACTGAATTGGTCTCCTAGTGCTAAATTAGATCAACAAACCTTGGTAGCCCATTACTTTTGATTTAGCACAAGGTGACAGGAAATAGTCCTTTGCCAGAGGCCTGCAGATTACATCTGTTCGATATTCTTGTCATTACAGCAAACCCTGTACCAGATAGGCAAACTGCCTATAAATACTCCTGACCCGAATTTGTATGTGCACGTGTGTGTTGGTGAGCGAGAGGGAGGGAGGGAGAGATAAAGGCATGTCATGAAAGCCTGGTAGTTCCAAAAATCAATTGCACCCATACCCATCTAAACTGCACACTCCTCAGTGCTATTTCTGACTCTAGGGGGCAGACAATGAGATCTAGGGCCAATGCAGATGTCTGGGGCAGATCTGGGGTGTCAGACATGTTCCTGTCTCCTGCTGGTGTGATATTTGCTCACTGTCGCTCTATCCTTCATCTCAAAATTGCAATAACTGTCAGGGACAGCAGTTTTTATTCATCCAGTGATATTGTACAGGCCTAGTCATTAAATTATACTTTACTGGCCAATAATTCACATTTCCGTCAGCAGGGAAAATGTTTGGGCTACTTACAACCAACCTAAATGCACTTCAGAATCAGTCAGTTGCAAACACCAACAGTAGTGTGGGAATATATATGGCACTCTTCATATCAAAATATTTAAGGATGTGCCATTATTTTGCAACTTTGGCACAAAATTATAAAGCATGGTCTATCTTTCTTTTTAGCATGATGGAAATGATTAAACACACCCGGCCTGCATGTCTAGCAGTTGAGTTTTATTCATTCAACATTTCACATTACAAATACTTCAAAATTATGCATACTGCTATAAATAGTTGGCTGCAAATGAGACATTAGTTTTTTTTTTATTTTTTTTTTTTTTTTTACTACAGTAGCACATGAATAGACCAACTGGAAAATTGAATTGATTTTTTTTCTAGATAATTTAATTATTTAATTAGGAAGAAAATATAAAACAAAACTTAGAAATGACTTAACAAAAGGGAAAAATCAAATGATATAAGTAAAAAAGAAAAATCTAGTAATAAATACAACCTTCCCATACACAGTTATAAACTAGTTTGCCATTAAGTAACATTAACACGTATTTCAATAGTTTTCTTTTCCTTCTGAAAATGCAGAGCACAATATGGTGATTAATAAAAACTAGTCACTCTTAACAAGTTAAACACTTCACCTTAGAAATATAACAAAAATCTGATCAAAATGATAAAAGTTTTACATTCCAATTAAAAATATACCAATACATGTTTGATACATTATTGACCTAAATATTTACATGTTTCAATCACAGTAGCATGAAATTAAGTAGGAAAATAAGTGGATAAGCACAAAACAAATGTAAAAATAACTTTCATTATTTATATTAGATTTTCTTTTTTTTTACTTTACAAATACCAGCATGAAAAACCCATGTAAGGACAATAGAAAATGACAAATATGTTACCGTTTTATCATTAAAAATGTCACTAAATTCTTCCATTGAAAAGGTTGTTGTTTCTGGAAGGGGAGGGTTGTATTGCACATAACCTGAAGTTAACTTGCAACATTTATCACATTCAAGTCTTAAAAGTCCCGTATTGAAGGGAGAGATTTTTTACTGTCTCTGGTAGGTCCTATGTGTTTAGCACTTGGGACCAAAATGCAAAGACAAGTTATTGGTGTCAGTGCACTGGAACATCTGTGCACGGGGAGGGCAGACATTAAATCAAGAGGCAAACAGAAATTGAAAAGGTTAACAGCAATTCCATCATGTTTAGAACTTATAATCTGTATCTTACTTAATTGTAGGTCATGCATACTAAGAATTAAGTAACCTAGTTGGTGTCCAGGAATATATATTTTTATATGAAATAGTTAATATTTTCTTACACATAACATTCATAGTGATACAAGGTGCATCCTAACATTACTCAAATTGGCATTGGACCTTGATACAAATAAAAAGAACGGATACGTGGGAGGCATAATCATTTCAGATATTAAGGATGGCCATGTGCTGAAAGGATATCACTAAAAGTCACCATATTCATATTAAATTAAGTCTTTGACATGCCATAGCCCAATACTTTCAGAACAACTGTGCGCATATCGCAGTCACAAATTCATCTACATTAGAGATGGGAGTCACTCAGATGCACGTGACAATTTAAGACTTTCAGCACTTAAATATAGAAAAAGCTAAACTGAAAATTTATCAATCATTTATCAGTTTTCCTTAAATTATGTTTACCATTTATCCAGGTTGCTTAGTAACAAAGGTACAAAATCTATTTCCAACAAGTGAAAAAATGAGGTATTGCAAAAGGAGTAATTTTTTTCCCATCTGTGAAAAAAATGTGCCTAAATGACTGTTGAAAAACAATACTTAGAAAAGTAGTGCATAATTTATATGTATATGTTCATGACAAAATAATTGGCTATAAAACACTGTACAAAAATCAGCAGGCCATGTAGAAAATAATATTTGTTTACTCTGTGACAGCATATTCTTCGAAAACGTGTTCAGCTACAACGTTCAACCAGAACACCACCAAGCTCATTGCAAAGACCGTGCAAAGGAACATCAAGACGACGCAAGGGTAGTTTTATCATTAGTACCTCACAATGAAGTTACTGTCCAACCCTATTCCTCCACCAACCACCCGTAAGCAAGGTAAATTAAGACCTACCCTTCATACCAAAAACTCCCTCAAGCTTTTTTGTCTGTTTAGCATGATGCCATGCACTTTTGTCGACTGCTTTCCATCATGTCAAGGCCTATCTTTGGTGTACCCCTCCAAACTCCAAAGAGCGATCAACATAATTTCAGTTGTAATTTCATTTACTTGAGGTTTTTTTTTTCATTAAAAAAAAAAAATCCCCCAGAAAGAAGGCATCCCTTAACACAGCTGCAACCCATCTTTGGTTGAAGTTTCTGAAAATTTTCTTCATTAAGATTCCTGATTTGGGATTTTACAGTGAGCTTTGCACACAGTAGTAATTGGGGACATAATCCAACACGTTAGCGTTGATGGCTCACTATATTCATTCATCAGTATAATTAGACATAAGATTGCACAGGGACTTGGGAGAGGGGGGATTTTTGGGATAAGTCCCACCAGCCCTGTACATGTCTGCACAGCACAATGTAGTCCAGTTGTATTCCTGTACAGTAGCAATACACATAGGAAAATGCCAGAGGTTTGAGAAACTTGCACAACCTGTGCCACAACCACCTGCAGTAAAGACAGCCCTTCCATGGGAACCAAAGCCTTAATGAGTGAAACATGCGAGGACCTGCCAGTTTAGCTTTGGATGGAAAACCTCTGAAGTGTGTGTGTGTGTGTATGTGTGTGTTAAAAAATAAAATGGAGAGGGTAATGTGCCAAGGGGCTACTTTAAGACCAAGTGAGAAACTGAGGGAGTGAATGATGATCTGTGTGTGACCAGAGTTGTATGAGTGTCACCGTTACCTTTTTCATGGAAGCTGTGAGTTAAGCTTAATCTCTGTGGAAATTGATCCAACACCTTAACACTAAGGTAATGAAGATAAGTGCACCAATCATTAATGTCTCTCCTTGCCACCTGTTTTGTAGTCAACCACTCGCTACTCTGATTAGGAGCCTCCATAATATACTTTGTTAATGCTTCAGCGACTGAGGCAGGAGAAAGACAAAAGTAAACTACAGGAGAGTCAGGCGAAACATCTACTTTTTTTATATATATAATATATATATAAATCTAATGCATTCAAGTTTTCATGCGCAACCAACTTAAATTATCAACAGGATTACGCCAATTCTTTTTTTATGTTTTCCACTTTCTTTTTTACAGCTCAGGAGAAAACAATAAAAAACTTAAAATGAAATAAAATAAAATCTTAGAGTACTTCTTTTCTTAAAAAAAAATCCAAACAAACAAAAAACAACTTCATTTTTTTCTTTAAATTAAAATTAAAAAAGGAACCAGCAAAAAGGAAAAGTGCATGTATGCGATTTAACATGGCAACCCATCAATCCAGCATCCTCCCCCAACCCACCCACCCACCCACCCATCTCATCCCATCCCCCACCATCCTCTGCTCTCCACTCCTTTTTCTCCTGCCGTTTCAGGTTCCTAGCACTCCAGGACCTTAGTTCCAGCGGAAGGAGATGTGGCGTGGCCGATCCCCGCCCTCCTTGACCAGGGGCTTGTGGAACTCTCTTCCTGCGCGCGAGTGGATGGCGGCCCAGCAGTATTCACAGTAGTACTGGAGGCAAGTGACGTTGGCGCAGAAGAACGGGGCAAACTTGCCGCCGCAGCGCGTGCCCTGGCACTCGTCACACAGCTGGTCGTCCAGCACGTATGGCTTCACTTCCACCTGAGGGGGGTGGTGGTAGAGGGGTAGAGAGACCGCAGATGAATGAGGGTCAGCAAGCAAGAATGTCTGACTGTGAATGAAAGTTAGAGCATGTGTGTGTGAGAGGGGAGAAGTGTGTGTGTGTGTGTGTGTGTGTGTGAGCGCGTTAAGAGAGAGCATGTGTGCGAGTGGTGGAAAGAGCATTTATTTCCTCACTTCCACTTGGGGAAAGGTTGCAACATGGATGAAGGTTAAACCACAGAATGTCTGCTTTGTGATGTCAGAGTGTGTCTGTGTGAGTGAATGGGCGAGTAGGCAGGCACAGGCATAACATCCCTTTCACATTCCACTAAGAAAGAAAAACAAGAGGTGTGTATGTGTGTGTGCGTGCGCGTGCGTGACTATAAGTGAGAAATATTATGAGCTGGAGTCCCGATTACCCTTTGTTCTTACTTTTAAAAATATAGTTTCATTTTTTGCTGTCTACATACTTTTATGGAATATTCATGCAAGAAGGAAACTCTAATAAGAGAATCAAGACAAAAATCTAAAAAAAAAAGTCAGTCCTTAATGCATCTAGTCTCAAAACCCACCAATTCCAAAATATAAACAATAATACCAAAGAGAATGCAGGATCAATACCATCCTGACTATGAACAATTAATTTTCAGGACTTCTGTACTGTATCTGGCCAGCTCTTTACAGGGGATTTCACAATACTCTCTGCAAAGGCATTCATCAAGTCAATAAAATGCCTTATTGCCTTTATATACCAGATATTGGGGATCTCATAGTATGTAACAATCAATAGTGCTGATCATTTGACCTTCTGTTTACCATCACTCACACACACACACACACACACACACACACACACACACACACACACACACACACACACACACCTTGCTTACCCGTTTATCGATCTCCCCATGCTGCAGTTGGACGAAGCGAGCGCTAATTGCGGCAATGTAGCTCTGCTGATTGGAGAAGGCCACTCGGCCCGCCCCTTTTGGATATTTCAACTCTGGGTCAGTGTCGATGCCAGCATAGCACACTCCCCCATACAGCCGGTCCATGATCATCGCCAGCTCCACTGAGACAGACACACACACACAAGCATATTTAATGGCAAAGAGAGACCTCACTCAGAGGCTGATGCATGTGTACTGTAGTATTAAATGAATATTCTGGTGCAAATCCTGTTCATTGAGGTCAACGAGTGTTGATGTTAAGGGAAAAGAATGAGAAAATCTGAAAATGAGAAACTCAGTTGTCTAGGCCCCATCTGTTAGCTTTAGCTACTGGTCTAGATTGTACCAAATTCTCTCATTCTTTTCCAACTGTACCAGAAAGTTTCTCTTTCTTTTCCTGTACTCAGTGACCTTGAACAACAGGGATATGGGCACCAGCACATTACACATAGCAAGTATCTAGAAGAGATGACTTCCTGGAGAGAAATATAAATAAACCTGCCTGCACGCAGAGGCCGAGGAACACCTCCCACAAAAATGGTTTTCCTGGGGTCCAGGGGCTGAGAGCCATCCATCACAAAATCACTGTCATTCAAGTTCCAGGGCCGGATTTGGACCTATAATGGAATCAGTGAAATGCATCAGTGTTTGTACCAGTGCCCTAATATCTCTTTCGTTTTTTTTTTATTATTATTATTATTAAGCCACAATCAATACTGTGTAATACAATCAAATAATCTGAAAATATGCTGAGCATGCAGTACAGTTTAAAATGGATGCTGTGAAGAAAGAAGGTAAAGTTAAGACCATGATGGGCAGTATAGGATGACCCTATTGACGACACAGGGCACATGACAGTGTTAAGTCCAAGTCCAATCTGCCATGACGAAAACTTTCCACTGTAATCAATGGAACTGGCTACACCAGATGCAACAGAGAACATTTTAAACAGAATTTGCCCTGGATTAGCCATAACTGTGCAGATCACTGCTATAGTTTTACCTTCTGAACTCGTGACTGCAGCATAATTTGACTTTAGGCAACCCTTAAACAGGGGAAATGTTACTTCAGCTAAATATGATAGAGAAAACAAACGACTAATCTTCTCTTAATCTATTTGATATTTTCTATTTGAGATTTCCATGTACTGTAAAAATTGCAGACAGACACACATTGACTGTCCTTGAATGGCATCATAACAAATAACTTGAGAATAAATACAGAGAATTACCCGCAGCTTATAAAAAATACGGTGTAAAAAATACTTCACAAAAACTACAAAAATGTAGAATTGGTGGTACCTATTAGCTGTGAGCAGTGGCCCATTTCAAGCACTGAAATGCATACGAGAGAGAGAGACGAGACAAATAGATCGTTTTTCACCGAGACGCTTATCAGACTCCATCAGCACTTGAGGAAAAAGTGACTGAAAGAGAGGCTTGTATGTGGGTTGGCCAGGCAGGCCACCGCTGTGACTAGAGAGATTTCAGGTTTATATTTAACAGCCTCCACCTATTTTAGTAGGACAGCAGTGGCAAGCACCAACCCCATCCCCTTCTCACACCTTTCTATGCTTTACAGGGCCTTTACACCAGGAGACCACACTGCTCTAGAGATAAGAGACATCTCGTACCGGCTTGTCTTTGATGGTGGGACTGGACACACACAGGTACAGTTTTCCCTCCTCTTCAATGCATGCGTCAATTAAGGCTTGCACAGAGCTCTCCTCTTGGAACAGAAGGAATGCATAGCCTGCAAGAACAAGGGAGGGGAAAGGGAAAGGAAGTGGATTCATTCCAGAGTTCCATGCTGGGTTCCAATTCGACAGTTGCCATGGTTATCAGTGACAACGCACCTTTGGGAGGGAAGTAAGACTTGCTCTCTGCTTTGTGTGGCCAGTCCACAAAAAGGTGTCCGAAACGGCGGAAGCTGGCTGTGATTTCATCTTTAAGAAAAACCAACACATTTTTATTGCAGACTAGGAGTATATTATTGCCACTAACAACAGCAGTAACTGTTACTACAGCATTTTCTTGAGACCTGAAAAATGACCTGGGAACTATTTATTAGTATTTAATTATTAGTAACAATAATGAGAACAAGAATGAGAAATATCCCTCTAATACATACTAATAAATGATTATCTAGTTTCAGTCGATTATCTTGTTGAGTTCTTTTAGCAACTAAACTAAAAGGTGGTGCAATATTACTCTACCTTCATCAATGTCAGGTGGTAGGCCCCCTACGAACACCTTGCGGGAGTAACGCTCAATGCGCTCGCCGTTCTGATGGGGGAATCCATGTGGAGAGCCCAGACCTCCAACACCATCACCACCACGGTCATCTTCTCCAAACCCACCACGCTCGTCTTCCATAGGGAACAAGGACGAATGACCTACAGCATGACATCATAGTATCACTGAATCTGTGTGTGTACTGTATGTGAAAAAAGAAAAGGAGGCCTCATTTGCCTAAGAAATACTTTTCACACAGTCTTATATCAGCATTGCAGCTGTGGTAATATCTTTTGCAATTCCTGGCATCGGGGTTGATAGAAAATGTCAAACGTAGTGAACAATTTAATAATTTAAAACATTTCTAACTGTGTAAGGAAACATCTATGCAACTGACTAAGCCTTACAACTGCCTCTAACTGTCAAAAGAAGAACTAAGGTTACAAAATGGCATAATTTTGAAATTGCACTTGGGAGACTCAGTAAAACTGACATGTTTCAAAATTTAAACACACATTGTGTGGTTTCGATTAGCCTTCACTATACAGTTAAACAGATATAACCAGTCACCAAACCATATTGTTTTAGTTCATGATGTATTAAAGAAAAGAAAAAGCAATGAACCAGTAAATCAGATGCATTTAGCAAAGGTTATGAAACATTAACCAGAAGCAAGCGTTGCACAATGGTAGGCCTTGCAGGGTACTTGCTAAACAAAATTTGAATTATTTCAACAATGATAGAGTGGTAGCCATAGCCGATTTATCCAGAATTCTCAGTGTCAACTCGGGTATGACACGGTGACCATCATAACAGGAAGGGCTACCACAAAAATCACTCGGCACAGACAGGGCGACAAACACCAAGGAATGCTGTGAGATAATACTTAAGGGAGGAAGACGACCACAAAGCAAACACATTTGAGGGTGGGGGTAGCACAGCTAAAAGCAGTTAAGCAGTCTCTTAGTTACCTCTTCGTCTCCCATAATTCCTTGCTGCGTGTAAAAAAAAAGAGGAGCCTTAAAAGGAGAGCAGACTCAAGCCTGAATGACTTGCAGATTTCGTGTCACTTTCATAAGACATTTTCATCACGTTCATATGATCAAAGTTCAAATTCATATCAAAGGCCAATCCAACCAGTCATTACAAGTGGTCAAAGGTCCTAAAGTCCCAATGTCATGCCCTAGTTTTTGTCACTGTAACTCATTTTGTTTACTTGAATATCTCTTGAAAGACTTCCAAAGAATCAATAACAAACAATCTAACATACATCTAATGTGTATATTCCATTTCGCTGTAATGAGTCATGGAAAGGAACATACCATTCACTGGCCCATCTCCTGGGTGAGGGAATCCAAAGCGACCTGTCAAGAGGAACAAGGCACCGTCAAGGTAGTTCATAAAGGCACAAGGGCACACAAAGACAAGGAAACACAATACTGAAGAGTGAGCTTTGTTGTTAGCATAGCTTTTACCAAACTGACCTAGCTAAGGAGAAATCGGTCATACGTAAACAAAAGGTGTTTGACTGATGTAAGGCAACATAACCAAGCTTCTGAGGAGATTTGACAGTGATCTTAATAAAATGGGACTACAAAATACCTCATGAACAGTTTGCAGTTTAAGTCAGAGGAACTTGATCCTTCCTTAATATAGAAAGGGACATCCTTTCATTCCACTATATTTTCATCTCCTTGCTAAAACATCAACTAAACAGAACTTGGAGTAGGTCTAGTTCTAAAAGAACTTAAAAAAAGCTTGTAGTCCAGTACAGCACTAGGCTTAGACTGACTCTGGATGTTTACCGATCTTAGAGTAATATCCTTGGGGTTATATCCCATCATTAACATTTAATTTCTTTTCTCCTGCACTGGGATGCACCTTTCAAGGAATCCTGTTCAGCCCTCATAATGTCAATCAGGGAGTTCTCGAGGGAGTGCATGCTGAAGCCATCAAAGGATCGGCTACGTTCCTGTCAAGAGACAGGAGAGAACCGTTATTAGCTCAAGGCGTTTTCACAGGATCCGATGGGCTTTTTGTGTCTTATGGAAGAGGGGGTCATTGGCACTTCCTTGA
>JAGFZM010000152.1:20850-32361 GCA_017657215.1 Limnothrissa miodon | reverse complement strand
AGAGAGAGAGAGAGAGAGAGAGAGAGAGAGAGAGAAGGGCTTCACACTGCAGACAAGACTCACTGTACAACTGGATACACAATGACACACACATTGAAGGAGAGTCAAAGAGAGAAAGGGAGACAAAAAAGGGAGAGAGAGAGAGAGAGAGAGAGAGAGAGAGAGAGAGAGAGAGAGCAGATTGTAGAGAGAGAGAGAGAGGGGACTACCCCGGTGGCGGACAATGACAGTTTTGTCTCCCTCTGAGAATATCCCATTTCCTTGTTCCCTGGCCCAGCTCAGCTCAGCAACCCATCATAGGATCAGGAATCAGGTACATCAGACCGCCATTCCCTTCTGGCTTTTCTCCCATTTAATGTACTGTAGGCTGCAAGCTTTGAACCCTCATAGACATAGATCTGCAATGGTATTGCATCAGAAGTGTTCACAAAATGCTTGTACGTATTCATTTATTTAATGGGTTCTGGTCCACATGATCAGATAATGTGCCTAGAAACAAGTCTGAAGAATTTTAGTCAGCATTTTAGATTCTGAGAAATCCGCCATTAAAAAAACAAACTCCTGTGACTATCATTATGAAACACAAAGCCTTTTTTCTCAGCCAACATTCAGAGTATAGCCCAAGATAGAACTGCATGGTCAGCACTGGTTAGTAGTATAGGCTCTCTCTCCTGCTAACATCTCCTCCATCTACACACACACACACACACGCACACACACAAACACACATGCAGGGATGGAAATTAGCACCAGCCAAAGCAAACAACGCACACACAAACGCACAAACACATTTCTTAAAAAAGGGACAATCTGTACTACCATCGGTGCGAACGTGCCTGTTTTGTAACCACTAATACTCATACGGTAAATGCTATCTTGACTGGATGCAGTACAGGATATGGAAGAGACACTTGACTAAATCTGAAACCAGAAGGCATGAGCCTTTATTTTCGACACTAGTTTCAATTTTCTCAGGCAAGAAGGACACCAGAGCAGTGGAAAAAAACAGTGAGTCACAGATAAACACCACTGACTGGGCTGTTGAGAAAGGCACATATGATCAACACACATATGAACCATCACATCCAAACACTATACTGTATGCGAGCGTTAGCACCTGAAAACCTGCAGTGGATGATGGCCTGCCCTTGGTCAGCGTTTGCATATATGTGAATGTGTGTGCGTGTGTGAATGGTGTGTGTGTATGTGTGTGAGTCTCTGTGTGTGTCTATGGTTGTTTGTGTATCCAAACGTGTCTGCATGTAAGTAAGCATGTGTTTGTGTGTGTCTTTGTGGTTGTCTGTATTTTGACTATGCGTGTGATGCTTGGTTGTGAGTGTGTTTTGCATTGAAAGACTCACAAAAGATGTCTTCCTCTAGAGCCTTTCACCATGTTCCACAACAATTCAAAGTATGTGGAGGTATGTGGAAACCAGGCAAACAAGACCAAAAATTTGTTTGTACATGAAAGATTGGCATGTGTGTGTGAGTGTGTGTGTATGTGTGTGTGTGTGTGTGTGTGGGGGGGGTGTTTATGTGTGTGTATGGATGTTCTATGCATGTATACATGAATTTGGCTATAGGACTGTTTATGTAGTACATATGCATAGTGCATATAGAGTGTCTGTATATATTTGCTTTTATCTGCTCTCATTTGCATGTGACAAAAGAAAACGTCTCCTATCATCTGAAAACAAGCCTAACACGTCTTAGGGTGCTGAGTGTTACATGCGCTGGCAAGCTAAGCGGGAAATGCAAGCAATGCTCTTAAACATACACACACATACATATGTCTTATACCAACACAAACACTCATGCACGTGGAATGGATACAAGGACATCAAGCACACACACTTGCACACACATACGCACACACACACACACACACACACACACACACACACACACGCACGCACACACACATGCACTCACACACACCCACACTCTCTCTCTCCCACACAAAAACCTAGAACACAAACACACACGTTTGTGCATGTGTGCATGCATGAGTGCATGGAGAGGATACAGTCCTACAGCATGCCGCAGTGCCACACCCATGCACACACACACACACACACACACACACACACACACACACACACACACACATACACATATAGCTTTGTGTGGCAAGATAGCAGTGCGTATATGTCCTAGCAGAGAAGTGTGTGGTGTGGCTGGGCTGGCAGTGTTATCTGGGTGGAGGTTTGTGCTGGGACAGAAATAGCTCAGCGGAAGCACAGCTCACTGCTCAGGCCAGCAGATTACACCTGCAGGAGCCTCCCAGTCACACTGTCAGGACAGATTAGTGACACACACACACACACACACACACACACTCACACATACTTACTATAACACCCAAACATATCTACGCATAGAGTCTAAGAACATGCAGTGTAAAGCCTTACCTACATATCCAGTATCTCTCTCTCTCACACACTCTCTCTCTCTCTCTCACACACACACACACAGACAAGTTTTTTTCCAAGCCTTCCATAGCTGTAAAGAGACATGCAGAAAGACAGGAACACAGACAAGGAACACACTAACAATCTTCACAGACAGCCTGATTCCAAATGACTATGGCATACACAGGATATGAAATACGAAGACCATTTGAATGTGCAAAATTCTCTGGCCCCCCTGAACCATCTAACTAGTGCGTATGAAGGCTATGGAGAATGAATGAAGCCGGTCAGTGGCCGTTCCGGGTAGTGTCTTTTCGCAAGCAGAGGCTAGGGCTCCTTACGGGGGGGGTGGGGGGGGGGGGGGGGGGTCTTTCGGTGTGCTCCCTGACCCTAGTGGTGGGTGGGTAATGTTAACCCCAAAATCTGAGCTCCACGGGACTTTTAGTGGTGCACCGAACAATCCGAACAACTGCTCAATTATTCATCTCCTGAGCGCGATCATTTATTCATGCCGCATGAAGACGGTGTCCTCTCCAGTTACTCTCTCTGAGAGCACCGCAAATCACATTGAGGCCACATGCATGCATTTAAACACACAAACACACTTTCTCACACACACACAGACAGAACTCACGTGAACACATACACACACAGGACCCATATACACACACACTATTCTCACTCTATCACACACACACACACACACAGAAAAAATTCACATCAACATACACACAACCACACTAAGATAGACCAATACACACTTATAAATTCATGATGCATGGGTCTGAATTTGCAAACATACATACAAACACATTACACACACATTACAACAATTCTCATCCACTAAAACACTAACACATATTCACAGAGAAACTAATAGGCAGACAGACATACACACACACACTACCACACACTCCCCTCTCAGGAGCTGGTGGTTCGATTGAATTTCCAGCTCCTGGCTGGCGCTGAATTCTTTGAGAGAGTCCTTGTTTTCGCTGTGCCAGCTTCATTTGATCTATCTGCCCTTCAGCGCCAAACGCCTTCCCCTCACACATTAACACACTGGCCCTTGCCCAGGCAGCCCGTTTCTATGGAGATCGCCAGAGCAACCTCAGGGGTACGCTCCATCGCTACTGAGAAATGAACTTAACAGAATGAAAGGCAGAGAGATAAACGGAGAAACGGAGACTCTAATTGGATCAGTATTTCTACTATATATTTTTTGTCTGAAAGAGGGAAATCTTGCACCCTTTTTCTCGGATGAGGGGTTATTTGGAGGTGGCGCCTCGTGAGATAAATATGATCTCATCAAGCTGGGCACTCTTTGGCTTCGCCTTTGGAGACTTGATCTTTACAAAGATGAAACTGTTTCCTTGGCAACCATGTTCAGTCACCCAAAAGTTGTCCTCCGCCTTTTTTTCCCCCCTTCTATGGTATCTAATCTAGTGCTGCCTGAGAATAATCTGTCACTGTGGATGGCAGATCACATATTCCAATGGCTTCATTTACAGTTGCGGAGAAGTCACAAAGTTGATTTCTATGGCTAAGCTGACCTCAGGAACCTAAAGTATTAAATTGAACTATCTTCTTTTATTGTATAGACTATTATATTATATCATTGTAACTGAATCACTGTATACTTCCAATGGGTAAAATATGTAGACCAGACTAATATAGTATCATGGACAATTAACAAAAGCACCCTAATGTCATGACTATTTTAACAGGTAATGAGCTGAAACAACTGGGCTAACCGAGACAACCTCTCAATGTCATGACCACTAGTGAAGTCCAGTCATACCACAAAAGGCCAGGGCTGCCATGGTAACAACTATCTTATCCACTGCCATGGCTGGACACCGGAGGGCTAGATAAGAGAGTGCGAGCTGAGTGAGAGACGTGACCGTGGACTGTGGGTGGATGTGGATTTGTGTGTGTGTGTGTGTGTGTGTGTGTGTGTGCGTGGGCAGCATCTGTCACTTTCGTCTGTTGGCAAAAAGGTCGGGGGTAGCCAATGAGCATCCGCCACTATGAGATGACCAAAAAAAAAAGAAACAGAGATGGAAAGCTGCATTGTCCTCACTGCATTTAGGCCTTATTGCCATTGTCCCAGCGCTTATGATCATCTGTGGATCTCAGTGACAAACGTGTGCTCAGTGTAAATCAAGCTTTGGATTCTTTACACCAATGCTTCGGCTTAGACTGCACTCACACAAAAGGGAAATCCTAAGACATTTGAACTTATTTAGTCAGTGTTTAATTTTTTTAAATAAATAAATACAAAGGAATTAAAAAATAACTTCTTATGTGCTGTATGGGGCTTGGATTAGGTTACAGATTTTGAAAATGTAGGCTAGCTCTGGGCAAACACATCGCCTTCAGCACAATGTGTCCCAACGTGCTCCCATAAAAACTGGGCCAGAGTCCAGTTCCATATGCCAACAGAAGCAAATTAGTTTTCCTCACTGTGCCATGAGGCAGGTAGAGTCACAGATAACTGGCGCCCTCTAGTGGCGGTTCTTAACTGTGCAAATGCAGGAAACTCCTCTGTCTGACAGACAAGTCGCCAACAGGTTTGGTTCCTTTAGCTGCACCCAGGAATGGAGCTCCATACATAAACAGAGTTAGCATTAATGATAATTCCACATCTAATTTAGCTCTTTTACTTTATTGTTCTCAGGCACAATTTTGTAAGATGTGAATTACTTTAACAGAATACTAGCCATTTTTTCAACCAAAATATAGCTCACTGTTTAACACTTGTAAGTGTTCTATCATATTAAATGTCTCTGATGGGAAAACCACTATATGTTTGAGGCGAGAGCGAGTGAGAATAGAGCGAGTGAGAGAGAGCGAGACCCTGTGGGTGAACACAAAGCAGAAGCCCACCTATCCGTCAATAATTGCCTCCTTCATAATGTGCCACGGACCCAGTTCAATTGACTGGCAGGCTATTTAGCATGCTGACTTGTTCCTTTTCCATGCAATTTGAGTCAACCAAGAAATGAGGTAACAGCATGGCTAATAGGCTAAATGACGAGCATTGTCACACGGAGGCTTGCCTAACCAGCTTGATTACCACACTAGACTATAGATAATTCATAAGGGGACAAAGAAGGCATGGAAAAGAGCACTTGTCTTTGTGCACGTCTCTGGTTCGGCTCCCTGGCCGGCCCGGGGCTCTGTGCTCCGGCTATTGTTGACCACAGATCTCTCGCTGTGGGGACCAGCGAGTCCTTGGCACTTTCACTCAGAGAGACTGTCCAAAACGAAAACCCAAAAAAAAGAGAGAAAGAAGGAGACAGAGAGAAAAGAAAGAGTGAACAGGGTAGAACACAACTGGTGACGCCATCCTGCTACTGGTCATCAAGTCTGCATCAGAGAAAGAGATAGAAAGTATTATCTGTGTGTGTGTGTGTGTGTGTGTGTGTGTGTATGTGTGTGTGTGAGAGTGAGAAAGAGAAATAATATCATCTGAGTCAATAAGAGAGAGAGCATCTGAGTTTGTGTGAGCATGTGTGTAAGAGATTCATTCATTCATTCATTCTATTATGTTTCTTTCTCTAAGTTATTGTTTTGCATTTCTTTTATCGCATATATACATAGATGCCATAGGGCTTATAATGGCAATAATGTTATTGTGACTTTGATGCCAATGATGCTTTACGCAATTGAATTTAATTGACTTGAGAGAGTATCATCTGAGTCTGTGTGTGTATGTGTATGTGTCCGTGTGTGTCCGCGTGTGTGTCCGCGTGTCTCTCAGTATTATCTGAGAGAGAGAGAGAGAGAGAGAGAGAGAGAGAGAGAGAAAGAGAAAGAGAGAGAGAGAGTCTACAGTATGTGTGTGAGATAAAACACATGGTGAATTTTAATGTTGCTCTTTGACAATGCTTTTAATAACAAAAGCAAAGCAAGAGGAAAGCAAAATTAAGCAAGAAAGATGCGGGTGCAAAATTGGCCTCATATTCTGTCTTGACTTGAATAGCAAACTAATTATAGCTCATCCGGAGAACGTGGACAGGAATGAGGAAACCATTAGTAGGGTATAATAATCTATCAGCAAGCCATGTTGACAAAGGCCCATGTCTGTTTGTGGCGAGCCCCCGAGTCGTCGCCCGCTTCTCTCTTCGCTATATTAAAAATTGTGGCGGTTGAGGCCGGGCGTCTGATATAGCTTTCAGCTGAGTCAGGGGCCGGAGAGAGAGGGAGGCGAGGGCCGCGAGCGCCTGCCGCCACCACCAGAGGCGAGCCAAAAGCCACGGCCGATAACCCCTGGGTCAGCTGGAGTCGGGGCTGATTAATAGTCTGGCTGTCTGATGACCTGTGTTGTCCGGGGTTCGGGGGGAAATCAAGGCAAGCCGAAGCACAGAGGCTCCCTTCTCTCCGACTGGAGACACACAGCACACAGGCAGACAGGCGCATGGACACGCGCGCACGCACACACACACACACACACACACACGCACACACAAACACACATGGATATGTGCATGTACACACAAACAGACACACACATACAGACATTTTCACATACACACACACACACATATATTCAGACACATACATACAGACATGTGCATGGACATGCGCATGTGCACACACATACTTGTACACACACAGACTGGCCTACACAGACAAAAAATCACACAAACAAATGATACATGGCAAGCAAGACACAAAAAACAGACCTACACACAAATATACTGTATGCACATAGAGTACACAAAGTAAATGGATACATGGCACATACATAAACACACAGAGACAAAAGACAGAGAAACACAGAGAGGGAGGGTACTGCAGTCTAATACAGGGAAATAACTAGATAGTATAGAGACTTTAAAAAGCCTAGTTTATTGTCACCCTCTTCAAATATACACAGACACACTGTTGATTTAAGAGGTTACCCTTTTACAGTTCACAGACACTGGTTGGAGTGGCATAAGTCACACCACTCACATTCAGGTACAGTGATTAAAATATTTTTTGTTTTGTTAATGTTGCTAATAGTCGCAGCACCTCTCTATAGCCAAGTTATTTACGCTATTTATTTGCAAGCAAATGATGAGTTTTCTGCCAGACAACTGATACCGTACGTTAGTTTGTGAACTCACAAAACTACCTGCTCACGAAACAATACCTGCTAACAAAGGGCGGATTTTAAAAATATTAAAATATAGTCACAGTACATTTGGGATGTCCTTCTAGTGTATCCTAATAGATGCCTAAAAGTATTTACTTAGTTAATTAGCTTAATATTTGAATTAACAAGTTGCTAACTTTGACAAAGTCAGGTCAAAACAAAGCCTGTGGGCCAATCAGAGAGCAACACTGTCTTCAATTTTGAGCAGGACTCAGTTCATCAATTCATGTGTCTGCGAATTGACGGATAGGTAGAGCCATACATTAGGCACAGCGATGCATCAACACACACACACACACACACACAAACACACAAATAAATACAGAGACACATATTGGAGAAACAGACAGACACACACAAACACACGCACACACAATGTAAATGTAAACATAAGCAGTCTTTGTGGATGACTTTTATTTGGTGGTCTGGCTGGATCTGCTTAGGCACCAGAGGTTGGGTGAATCTGTGTGCTGTAATGAGTGTGTGTGTGTGTGTGTGTGTGTGTGTGTGTGGCACTGAAGTACTGTATGTTTTACGTGTGCATGTTTGCTTGTATGGTTAGTTGCATGAGTGCATACAGCTGTCTGTGAGCAATGCATGTATGCATATGTAAATGTTTTTGATTGCATTTATGTGCCGAAGTGTAGTATCGGTGTGTGTGTGTGTGTGTGTGAGAGAGTGCTATACATGCCGTTACCAACAGAGCTCTATTCGTCTGTGTCATGCTTAACCACTGCTGCTGAGTCACTGCCAGCCTATTGCTACTGCTGTTACTGCTTTTGTCTGTAACACTTTTGATTACAACCCATGAAGTACTGGGTAAGGAATAGGTAAGAACAGAGTTACAAAACGTTTCACAGGATAAATTATATAGTACTTATTGTATAAGTAGGCTAGAATAAAACATACAACATAAAAGTATTTGGAGTTCTCACTAGACAATTGCTGAGATTAGATTTACTCCATCAGAAATCATGGGAGGATCAGACTTAAAACTGAATGAAATGTGTAGCATATGCTATGGTAGAACAGTTCATTGATTCATCAATAAAGCATGACATTAACGTATTGGTGTGTTGTAGGCAGCACACTGGGTTATTTAGTCAGGGGGCAAAACAAATGCCTGTAGTAGACCAGGCAATGTAAGGGGGATAAAGAAGACAACTGTAGTTTGTGTTACAGCATACAGTAATGCAGTAACTAATTGGCCACTACTGTTCTTCTTAAGTTTATTATTATTTCTCTGACATGATTTTTGACCGACTACTAGGGCTTTCGAGATAGAGACGCCGTTCCAAATCTAAAACATCCGGCCTGATTTCGTTCAGTCTTCTTACATTCAGATTTTTGACATCTCTTGTCGTTCGTCCGTTATTTGTGTTTTCCTTGTCGTTTTTTCCCTATTGAAATGAATGAGTTTTTTTTCAAAAAAAATTCCAAATCTAAAATGTCCGGCCGAATCTCGATCGGTGTGCTTACATTTATCTTATTTATGTTACTTTATGTTACAGCATTTTACCTGCTCCTTAAACAGTACTTCACAGTCTGTAATCTAAAGCATTACCCTTTTGTCATAGCTAGGCTACTAATATTCATTGTAGAAAATTACAGCTTATAATCTAGTGTGATTCAGTCAATTGTCCAGTTGTTCAGGGTGCTGTTGGTAGAAAAATGACCATAATTGAAATTGATAAAACTTTTCTGACACCCTCCAATAGGCCTAAACCCACCACCACCACTCACAAATTCAAATAGGCTCAATAGTCTCATGCTATGCTAATAGGACATGTGGATAAATCACACTTGG
Organism: Limnothrissa miodon; assembly: GCA_017657215.1. Classification (NCBI taxonomy): domain Eukaryota; kingdom Metazoa; phylum Chordata; class Actinopteri; order Clupeiformes; family Clupeidae; genus Limnothrissa; species Limnothrissa miodon. The sequence continues at coordinate 22,997 of JAGFZM010000152.1, read as the reverse complement.
CCAGAAAAATTATTAATTATGCAACACTACTAAAAGTGCAAGCAAACACAAATATTTCAGTGTGTTTAGTGACTTTATACAGGTTGGTGTGACTTATGTACAGTACATGAGGTTAAAACTACGGCCACTGCCCCTCATGCTGCCACTGATGCTGCATCTGTTCTGTGCAGTTTTGCTCAAGTGACTACAGCTATTGTTGCTAAGTGCTAACTTTAGCCTACTATTTCTAATGGTGTCACTGTTGCTGTTAGCATGGCTTCTGTTAGCATGGCTTGTGCACAGTACCATGCTGTTACTGTGTTACTGCCACTGTTGTCTCTTCACAACAGCTGTTGTCGTGGGTTCTGCTATTATTGCTACTTCTTCTGCTATGCTACCATTGTTTCTGCTATGGTACTGCTGTTTCTGCTGCTGCCACCACTGTTTCTGCTGCAGATTGTGATGCAGCTGTTGCTACTGCTGTCACCACTGTTCCTGCTGTAGCTTCTGGTACTGCTGTTGATGCTGCTGCCGCTACTGTTCCTGCTGCTGCTTGTGTCTAGGGCTCAGGCTCCACAGGGGAGCCACTGTCCCAGCGTCCAGCCCCCTCTCCCCTAATCCAGCCTGACAGCATGAGAGGAGGGCTTGTGCTCCCTGCGCCGGCCTTTCTAATTGCCACCGCGACAGAAGGGGCAGCACAGTGCGCGTCTGTGTTCCCAGCAGGTCAGGCATGCTGGAGACGCACTGGCGTGGACAGAGCCGTCACTCAGGTGGTGTGCTCTGGGCCCGGCCACATTTACAGGCCCCCACATAGAGAACACCATTCATTAGCTTTTTGGCCGCCAGGGCCCAGGGAGAAACAGAGGAGAAGGAGGAGGTGAAGGAGGAAGATGAGGAGAGGTGTGTGTGTGTGTTGGTGGGGGGTGAGAGGGGGGGGGGGTCAAATGTGATGGCTCATCTGCAAGGACAGACCATGTCAGAAAATGGCAAGGTTAAACTTGCGCAGGCAGCTGATTTGTATGTTGGTGTATTCGTGAGTGTGTACTTTCATCAAAGCACTGCATGAAATAATTTTTGCTAATATATTTATTGCTATTTTATTTCATCACCATTTAATTGGCCAATCAGCATTGTTTATATTTTCTTTTTGTCATGTCTGAATATACTTTCATTTCATTTTTCATCCATCCATTACCCAATTGTTGTCTCATACATGAATTCACAAACTGACAGATTAATTAATTAGATCATTCATTCATTCATTCATTCATTCATTAATTCATTCATTCATTCACTCATGCATTCATTAAGTTTTACATGAATTTTTTCCTGTCTCTCTTGGTAACTGTGTCTGTTAGGGTAGCAAAGGCTCCTGATGTCCTCTACTGCCCTGGCCTTATAAAATACCCCTACAACCCGACAAGAAGCGGATGATGCTCAGAGCCCAGAGAGAGGGAGAGAGAGAGGGAGAGTCCTCCTTGTTGACAGATAGGCACTGCATTCCTCTGGCCTCGTGCTGAGCCAGCATACTGTTTGGAGGAGAAAGTTCTTGCGTTTTTTGCACGTACTTGTCTCATTTCTCTGACCAGGCTGTGGGGCACGTACGCCCTATAGTGAAGTGTCTGTCTTGGAGGAGTTGGGCAGCGGTGGTGACGGAGTTGCTTGTGCTGCCACTACCCGTGGGGGTGTGGTGTGGTGTGCTGCTGCTGCCATGGGTCTTGCCCGCACAGAAGGAGGCCGGCCAGGGCCCAGATATGTGAAATATTCTCAGCAGGGGAACGGCGGGTGACTACTGGACGAGAGCCCCTATCTCACTCTTCTACTCTTTCTCTCTCTCTCTCTCTCTCTCTCTGATAGAACGGCATACTACACAACTACTCAACTATGCAATGTCTCTCTACTTAATGAATGGATGAACAGCTCACATAAAAGAGATGACAGTGCATACACACACTCACTCACACACACAGAGATACACAAACACGCGTGCGCTCCCTTTTATCTCCAAGTGTCTGCGTGACAAAACAACATGCTGTTTAACTACTCATCTATGCAGTGTTTTCTGAACTTAATGAATCAACTGACAAAAAAGAAGTGACAGTGCTTGCTAACCCACCAGACCACACACACACACACACACACACACACACACACACACACACACACAC
>JAGFZM010000152.1:0-20840 GCA_017657215.1 Limnothrissa miodon | reverse complement strand
CACACACACACACACACACACACACACACACACACACACACACACACTCCAGGGACTTATTTTAAGGGGCATTGAGGGTGTAGGCTTAAATCCAGCTGAAGGTCAAATGAGAATATGTGGTGTTGAAAACCACACATTTGAGTGTTCTCAGATGTTCAGGACTTCATATCCAGAAAAATGGAGATACAGCAGTCCCAGAGGACATGAGTCTTTGCATCCAAACTGGCACATTTCAAGTACACACACATTATTACGACCCATACTGTGGCAATCATTAGCTGTGTTGTTACTGGTTACATTCATAAAAACCTAAACTTCTCTCTATATTGCTCTGATAGAATCCACCTGATGTCCTGAAGACAGTGGTATGGCAGTCAGAGCTAGGCAGGAAAACATTTATCACAGTTAAACAAAGTCAGCTCCCCTTACTCACAGAGTTATGAGTGGATAAAATGTCACTCTCCATATGATATCAGTGCTGCAGGCTGTCAATCTGACTTACTGGCCTTAGAAACAACATTCGTAAAGGTTCTACTTAGTAGCCGAAGTAGCCTACTAGCATACTTACAACTTCTGCTTAAAACACACATAATTTTAGCAGATATTTTTGGCATTAAATTAACCACAGTTCATATGAGAACAGTTGGCAAAAAAAAGCATGCTCCGTAGCATAATACAGTGTGGTTTTTTTTTACAATACAGATTTTTTTCTTCATGTTTATCTTTTTTAGTCAGACCAAGCAACTGTGAATGTCCAATTTGCATCTGAGCTACATAAACAGCATTTATTCTATGGGAGTTCAGAACAGTTAATTGACTCATTGACTGAGTGGCTGTAAGTGATGGTTCAATTATGAAGGTGAAAAGTTGTGACCACACACAACAGAGAAGGGCCCCCTTGTCTTCATGTTAATTAACCCCCGCTCAACATTCCCCTCCCCACATAACTCCCACCCTCCATTCCCTTGCATTGACACACACACTCTCACACACTCTCTCACACACACACACACACACACACCTCCCCCCTGCCAAATGCAGTGTGTGTGATCATGCCTGTATATGTCATGGGAACTAAACCACAACTGCTGGGAAGGAATATTAGGACAAGGACAGAACATGCTCTCACTGCCTCGACAAAAACGTCATTACGGAACGGACAGTAACAAATAAATCCCAGAGACAACAAACAAAACGAGGGGGATATAAAACGTGTCCTCGTTTGGTAATTATCTCCCATTAAAACAAAAAAAAGGAGAGCGAGAGAAAGAGAAGAAGAAGACAAGGAAAAAAGAAAATGTCCTATTGGATTTGAGAATGGGGTTTTTGTCTGGGTTTGGAGCGAGTAGCTATACAAAGGCAAACACATGAGCTCCAGTGAGAAGCAGAAGAGGAGAGTGGGAACGAAGAGAGGAGAGCAGATGAGTGGAAGAGTGGAGAAGAGAAGAGGAGAGGAGTGGAGAGGAGCCTAAGCTGCGGTAAGCGTCACTGTTTGGTGTGAGGGAGCTTGGGAAATGCGTGGGACTGGACATGGTCACGGTAAAGTGGTTCTGGTCTGTCACTCTGGGCCCTGTCCAGATTGGCCCCCGTGACTGACACAATGAGCCCCCACACCCACACACACAGACAGACAAACACACACATCCCTGGCCCCCAATAAACACAGTGGCGCACGCTCAGCACCCGTTAGGGGGGAGGGTGGTGACTTTGAGAACTCACTCCACTCAGCTTGTTCCCAAGTAAACAGGACACCTGCACATGTGACCTTACACACTAAAGCATTTCAGGTCACACAGCACAGCAGCTGAGTCTACTGAAAGACTCAGTACTGAGCACCGGTTAGTTCATGTTTTCCTTCTCCTGGACTTACAATTGCATCTTCTAACAAATTCAAACAAACATAAATATGTACAAATGCAATCCCATTTTCCATTTTCCAACACTGGACAACTTCTTTGACTGTGGGTAATTGCAAAGCAATAGTTAGCAACAGTGGTTTGGTATTTGTTTGGTATAATTGTACCTTTTTTATGAGTGCTGTCAAGACATGATTGTGCTTTTAAATGTATGATATGATTTATATAATTGTATAAAAAGCTGTTGTGTGGTCCCTACACTGATTGAAACACATTTACTGTAGACAAATACAAGCACTTTCAAGCAAGACGTCTAAATGATAAGCTGAAGTCATGAGCTCACTACATGAGTTTGAGGTTTGACAAATCTATTGAGAATTCATCTGTGACACCATACAGTTACACTTAAAGAATAATATGTTATGCTTATTGATGGAGATGGCCAAAGATTACAGAAGAAACTGATCATTTATAATCATGTGATGAATGATGAATTTTGGTCCACAGGACACAGGATATGCAAAAAGGCTACAAAATTATTTTCTCTCGCCATTTATTTATATTTTTGCTTTGAAAAATGGTACATTGCTGTCTGTTGCTGATGGCCATGTACATGCTCCCATAGAAATGAAACGTGCACTGTGTGAAGTCGCATATGCAGAGCGTGAGTGTGCAACTGAATAGGCGGAATTTGGTCTGAGCATGAGGAGAATAGAGTGGGGTGGGGTGGCCTGCCCCCCCCCCAAACACAGACACACACACACACACACACACACACACACACACACACACACACACATATACACACACTAACTCACTCACACAAACATATGCCTACATGTAATTGAAATGGACCTTTCAAAGGCACTGTCTACTGTAAATCAAATATATATAAATAAAAGTCACTATTATTATTATTATTATTATTATTATTATTATTATAGAAATATATAATCTATATGCAGGTCCTATATTAGGTGTATATATACGAAACTGAATCTAGAAACAGTGATGGAATGTGAAAAGGGAAACATATTGCCATTGTGCCGAAAAACACCAAAGCATCATGTCAAAATAACTGAAAGTATGAGACAATATAGGGGCAGAGTTTGGGGCGGTGACTTTTTAGTTTCTGACAAAAATAGACTGTTGATCAGAACAGCAGTTTTGCTGGCTTGTGATAATCAGTCCAGAATTAACCTAAGCTTCATATCACACACATATACTTGAGCTTAAATTATGACATTTTTCGAGTTTTTGAATAAGCTGTGCAGTCTAACACATCAAAACATTTTCACACAGTACCCCACCCTAGTTGAAAGTGTCAAGTGCTCAAAGAACTATAAACTGTGGTGAAAGAATAGGCCAAATTTGCACCCCTGCAACAGACACCCTGTTCACCATCTATCACACAGAGATTAGGAGTGGCCTTAAGGACACAAGGACAGTCTCACCATTGCTATTTTTATTGATAAGAGCCATAGATAGTGATCTTCTGAAGCCTGATCTACAGGCTTTAAGTTTCTTAAAGAATAAAGAAGCAGGGTGCTTGCATTCCTGGCTCATGAAACCATGTTCAGCTTGCTGTTTATTCCTGTGAATCTACTTGACAAATGGATTTATCCATTGAGTCAAAAGTTTGTCAGACCTGACTGAATCAGTGATAAAACTGCATCAAAATTGCACAGTGTCCACCTAGCCTTAGTCCAGGTGACATCATCTTTTATCTGTGGCCAATTAAATAGCAAACCCAGGCCCATTCTTCTGGCCCACATGATGAAAGGTCAATGTTGTGTCTGGACTCAGCGTTGGTTGCTTGCTTTTGTATTCTTCTATTCTTGTTTCCGCACAAACTGGCCTGACTCCATCTACTGGATTATTGGTCTAAATTGCTGTCCTCGTTTTCAGCTTTGGGGAGAGTTTCTTTGTGACCACATCCTGCAGTGTCTTCAGTAATCGTCTGTGATATCACACTGCAAAGCTGAGGCTGAATAAGACTTAAGAAAAAACAAGAAGGGGAGAAGAAAAAGAGTGCATAAAAAGAAAGGGTGATGTGAAGGTGAGAAGATGTGAAGGTGAGAAAGACAAGGAAAGAATGAGGGAGAAGAGAATGAGAAAAAGACTTCAGGCAGAAGGATGGAATGGAAAGAGAAACGAGAGGACCAAAAAGAGCGAGTAGCTTGAAAACATCCACCAGGGGGCAAAATGATTTCAGTCAAATTATAATGTTACATTACATTTTTGCAGATTAACCCTTCTGTCTGAGTACACTCTGCAAAGTTATTTAAACACACACACACACATCCTTCTAGCTATGTCCAGAAATACACACGCTGCAGCTTCCCTCTTTTCTCTTGTCTTTTCCTCACTACATTTCTCTATCGCTTCCTCTCCCTCTCTGCACTTTCTTTTTCTCTGTCTTTGACATACACAAACACACAGACACACACACACACACACACACACACAGTCACACACACACATTCATGCTTTTGGCTTACAGTCGTCCCATCTAATGAGTCTCAGTCTAGCCCTGGCCCGTGTGTTTAGAAACACAGGAACACATAAGTATAGGCTGCTGCGCACAGCCAGCGTTACTCCTTAATCGTCTGACAGCACTTTACACTGAAGTAGCTGACATTTCTCCACATTGTTTTCACTCAGACCCACTGGGCCCAGTGCGCAGGAAATGCAATGCAGCCCTACCAAGTGGTCGTGGGCTAAACTCACACCCCACCTCCCCCCAACCTCCCGGGCCCAACCCCTCCTTTTCACCTAGTAAACCACAGTGGTGGGTAAAAAGGCCTGAGGACTGCTATAAGATTACTTTCAATTGAAACAGTGGTGATGCGGTTATATTTTCCACTGAAAATTACCACCCGCAGAAGATGTAGACTGTGTATGCGAGTCTGCCAGACCAGCTATGCTACAAGTAATCTGGGGTCTCGTCCTTTAGGTTGAACGCATGGGCAAAGAATGTATGGACTGCCACAGACGGAGAACCGAAATTGTCAGTGCAGACGAATCATTCTTATTTCACTTGACAGTAGCATCAAGGTGCCTTATGATTGCTCAAGTAAATACTGATGTTCCACTGCTGCCAATGGGCTTACACTTTCCTGTGCGGTTGTGTCAAAATATTCGGCAGGGGTAAACTTACATGTTTTGTACGACCAACATTCAAACAGTTTGTGGTGGCGAGTCATTATCTCCATTTTGCACTCGCCAGGACTCACCAAAGGGCTCTTTGAAAAGCTCAAAGCTAACCAAGGGTAGCACAGCAGTCAACTCATAGACGCCATGCATCTCCTCAGCCAATGAAAATACTCATAATCTCCCACTAGCACAAATAAGCCCCGTAAGGCTGGAGAAGGCGTCCTATGGGAGACATTTAGACACGGCGATCCTTGGAGAGCGAACAGTACCTGTAAAACCTGTTCTGAGCTGTTTCTTGGCCAGATGGCAATGTTGACATGTCTGTTGTGACTCTGTGTGGGCCTTTTATTGTGTTTTAATTGGAGAGGCTCAACACAAAAAAAGGCTTTCTTTATTTGGTGCTGTTGCACACTGAGCGATCCCGGGCCAGCCAGACGTCCTAGAGAACCACGAGTAAAACAATCTCCCTTGTAAACTGTCAAGAGGCCTAGATCTCACTGCTCGTTAAATTATTTATTGTATAATTTATGTTTTCTTTTATTTATGAATTTTGTGATTTATTCATTTACTGTACTGGACGGCATCCAAGTCTAAATGAGCGTGCGTCGCGAGGCGTCTAACAGCGAGATCTAAGGCATCTCTGTAGGCCTTCTTTGTGTATCATGTCTGTGTGTGTGTGTGTGTTTATGTATGTTTGTGTGTGTGTTAGTGTTTTTACATGCACGGATCTGGCCATTTGGCACACAAAAATGAGTGATGGAGAGCGTCGGGGAAGAAAACAACAGTGTGTGTACTATTTTAAGTGTTCAGATGTTCTCCTCCAGCTTGGACAAATGAGCTATTTAAAGGGCTCAAACATAACGCAGAGGACTCTTTTTTTTCTCCCCCTCGAGTGGACCGACTAGGTATAAATAGTTCTCAAGGCCCTGCAACAAGCGAATGCTTCATCAGAAAATGTTTTGCGTTACATCACTGCCCGTGAAAGCAATGGGTTTCTGGAGCTGGACAAGGCAGTCCGCGCCAGCCATTATGGTTTGTACTAATGTTCTGGTTTTAAAATCCAAACATTCTGAAAGCGGTTATTTTCTCATCAGTCCCCATTCCATCTTCCACTCCTTTCTAAACTCAGAGGTTCTTTCTCTCTCATTTCTCTCTCTCTCTCGGCTCAGGGCAGCACTGTTTAAAGGGTAGAGGAGAAACAGACTTGAGTGAAGGAGTGGGACAGGAGCGAGAGGCTCACATGTCCAGATGGGCTGAGACGAACCATGTGCGACGGCTGCAAAGGGAACGACATGCAGCTGTGAGCATAAATGCATACACACAGACACACATTTGCACGCAAACACATACACACACACAGACACACACACACACACACAGACATAAACACTCACATACAGTCAGAAACATACCTGGTGCGTGAACACGGACAAACACACCAACAGCCTTCACTCACACACACACACACACAAGTAGCCTTCTCTCTTACGACTGGGCCCTGAGGGGACTCATGCAAGATGCAAAAGATCTGTCTGTAAAATATACACTCATTTGTCTTGATGCATCTCTGGAAAAGCACTTCTTGGGATGTCACAACCCTTATCCCAGACACAGCCCAAAGTGTACTATGGCAGTGTCCTGTAATGACCACTTTAGACCCCTTCAGAACACTAAACACTTTTCTTTTGATAAAATATCCCACAACAAAACGCCAAAGATTTAAAGACAAATGCTGGTCTTTTTTTTCAAACAGGAACAGATTTTGATAACATTTACAATTGACAAAATGTGTCAACAGAATTCATCAACTGGATTTACGTTTTTGTGTGTACATGCACATAGTCAGCAATATGTAATATGTGTGTGTGTTGGGGGGATCTATGTGTGAGAGAGTGAGTGCTTGTCTATGGAATGTGTGATGCCATGTATTGTTTTTTGTGTGAGTAAGCATATGTGTAGTAAGTGTGTGTATGTGTGTTTCTGTGCTGGTATAGAGAATGTCTGGTTTTGTATGTGTGACTAAGTGCATGAGTACACGTGAGTGTGAGTAAATCTCTCTTTGTGTGTAAGTGACATTGCGTGTGTATTCTGAGAGGTGAAGAAAGTGTCTGGAATAAGTGCTGATCTGCCTTTCCATGTATCTGGCTTTCCATGTATGTGTGTGTGTGTGTGTGTGTGTGTGTGTAGGTGTGTGTGAAGCTAAAATGCGTGAGACCATGTGGTTCTCTTTCGTTTCGAAGCCGAAACGTACGAATGGATGATGCCTATCATCTCCTACTTTTTCTGAAGTCAATTTGAACCAACCCTTTGAAAAAAGGGCAGTAAGCGCTCTGACGCGCGCAGGCAACTACTTAGACAGCCCTGCGTGACGTCAGAAAGTCTATATATTGACTGCGCTTACGCTTCAGGTCCTCATTGCCTCTTTCACCTCGCCTACTGCGTGTGTTTCTGAGTCGCTTTTCGTTTGCTTCCGCAAATATTTCTAAAACCAACGGCTTTTTTGAAAGCCCACCACAAAAGCTTTTCTCAAAGCTCTCTGAGGGATTTCCGTCTTGCTCCAAGTGCTCACGCCGGTCCCTAACTTCTGGTACCTCGAGACGCAAGATGGCTACTCGTCGTTGTACCGACTGTGATCGTCCCATGGCGCTCTCCGACCGCCATGCTGTGTGTTTCATCTGCATGGGGAGTGAGCATGCTATGTTAGCCTTCTCGCAGCCAGATCTCTGCGCGGCTTGCGAACGCCTCTCCCCTGCGGCTATTGCCAACAGAGCAGCATTTTTCGTGGGTTCCACTGGTAGTCCAGGGGCGGCTTCTACCCCCGTTGGCATCAGTACTCTCCCCGCCCGCCAGTTTTTCGATTTTCCCCCGGCGTCCTCGCACCCGGATGGGCTAATCAGCCGGTCTTCAGTGGCTACTCGGCCATCGGTTTGCTTCTCAGCGGCTAGTCAGCTACCAGCTAGTCAGCTAACCGTGGCCCACCTGGCTAGCCCTGCTAGCACCATCGGCGCTGCCTTTGCCCGCGCGGCTACTTCACCGCTCTAGGTCGATGATTCTGACGACCCGGTTATCAAGGCTGTGGACGAGGAGGAGCTCGCTTCCTTCCTCTCCGCTAAGGGATGCGCCACCGTGGAAGATTTACCACCGGTCCAGAAGACCCACGCCGCCCAGTTACCTTCCGAGCTAGCTTCCTTGGCTACACAGGTGGCTAGCAGGCTGGGCCTGCCCCCGCCTCAGCGCTGTCCGGGAGGGCGTTTCGACCCCTTCTCCGGCGCGCTGCCCTCACCTGATGCCCTCCCGCTCCCTGCTCACCCCACTGTCGTGGCGGATGCGCAGGCCTCTTGGGAGGCCCCCTTCGCCGCCATTGCCCCTATTCAAGGCCACGCGGCGTTTTACGCGATGGACGGAGCGGGCGCCAACGGCGTCATGCAGCTCCCTCGCGTTGAGGATGCGGTCGCTGGTTGTCTAGCGCCATCTTCTGCCACCACCTGGACATCGCCTCCTGAGCTTCCCTCTAAGCCGTGGCAGCGCACGGAGAAGCTCGTTTCAAAGGCCTTTATTTGTACAGGCCAGGCGATAAGGGCATTGAATACCGCCTTTCTCCTCTCCTCTCTGTCTGAGGAACTGGTGGCGGATCTCTCAGCGCAGCCGTCGGACCTTACCCTCCATCAGCTGCGCAGAGCTACCGCTCTCACCTCACTGGCCATCAGGGCGGCCATTAAAGCCGACGGGCGCTCCCTTGGCTCTTTGGTCGTCATCGACAGGCACCTCTGGCTGAATCTCTCGTCCATGCCAGAGAAGGAGAAGAGACATCTTATAAACGCTCCCATCTCCGCTGATGCTCTGTTTGGCCAGGCACTGGAACTCCAGCACGATCGCTTAGAGAAGACGAAGTCGGCGGCTCAGGCCCTGCAACCCGTGCTTCCTAAGCGTGCCCCGACTCAACCAGCCACTCCGGCTGCGCCTCAGACGCGTGCTCGCGTACCTCAACGGACGCAGCAGAAGAAAAAGGCGGACGCACCCAAAGCCGCGCCACCGCCAGCTACCGGGTCACAACCTCCTTGGCAGCGCTCACGCGGACGCGCGGCCCCCGCCACGTGTCCAACCAGCCAGGAACAGCGCAAGAGGCCACAGTGATCCTGATACGATCGCGTGTGTGCGGCAGAACATGTCATGCGACCCCTATCCATTGACTGCTATGCCTCTGTGTGCTCCAAAAGGCACGGGTCCCTGCTCTGCAGTCCCCATCTCGGAGCATTCCCCCCCGCTTCGGCAGTCCTCTCTGATCTCACCCCCTCAGGGGGCGCTGAGTTTGCCTTGTTCACAAGCACCCCGCACACAAACTGTCGCCTCTATGGGGCAATGTTTGACAATGAGCCCCGGCCGGAGGACACTCTCTGTTCTGTCAGCGCGGTCGCGCACTGGGGCACCGATTCGGTCTCCATAGCGCATTCAGCTTACGCACGCCGTGCACTATGCGCCTTGCGTGACGTCACGCCTCGACGGCGCCCAGGTGGCCTCTACTAACGTCACGGCCCCCGCGTCCTCTGTCTCACTCGCCTCCGAGCAGTGGCCATGCGACGCGTCGGAGTCGTTCACGGTCGAGAAGTCCTCCCCAGCCCCTCTCGCCGCTTCTGTCGGCCGATTTATCGCCCAGGTACGGGCAGAGCTGTCTCTTCAGTCTGACACTTCTGCCATCGGGCGGACGGGAAACTTCTCCCCCCTCTTCAAGGACGTCGCTGACGCGTGGTCCAGGTCGGCCGCCCCACGGGGCGTCGCGGGTGGAGTGCACAGCTCACCGACCACGGGCATCGCTGACGCGCGCTCCAGGTGGACCGCCCCACAGGGCGTCGCGAGTGAGATGCGCGGCTCGCCAACCACGCGTGAGCGCCCAGGGGTCTCACACACGGTTGGCTTGCCCTCAGCCCCCACGTTACGTCGGGTCTCTACCCTGTCAGTCAAACGCTCTTCAGCTTCGCAGACATCCTCAGTCTTTGACCTCGGCTCCCTTAGTGCCACTCGGGGGCAGCATAGCACTTCGTTTGTCCTTGCTGCCTCCTCATTCCGCCTCTCTGCTCAGGCAGAATTGGGCGATGTGCACAACGTCGCGTTGGGTTCTTTCAACAGTGTTGAAAGGCTATCAACTGCAGTTCAGGTGGCCACCCCCGCTCTTCAGAGGTGTCATGGAGTCAGTGGTGCCCCCCTCCAGGGCCCCTGCTCTCAGACAAGAGCTTCGCGATCTTTTGAGAAAGGGCACCATTCAGCGCGTAGATCCGACGCTCGCGCGCGCAGGTCGTTACAGTACATACTTCCTTGTGCCCAAGAAGTCGGGCGCTTTTCGCCCTATTCTAGATCTCAGAGCGCTCAATGCTTCGCTCAAACCTCTCACCTTTCGCATGCTCACGGGCCGCATGGTGGCGGAGTCAGTCCACCAGGGGGATTACATGGTCACCATAGACCTTCAGGACGCCTATTTCCACATAGGTATAGTCCCGAGGCACAGGCGTTTTCTAAGCTTTGCCTTCGAGGGCAGAGCTTACGAGTACACAGCCCTCCCTTTCGGTCTGTCTCTGGCACCTCGGTGCTTCACCAAGTGTGTGGAGGCGGCGATTGCTCCTCTACGTGCTCAGGGTATTAGACTCCTCAATTACTTGGACGACTGGATGCTGCTGGCGGGTTCCAGACAGCTCCTAACATCACAGGTTCACACTGTTTTGCGTCACCTGCACGATCTGGGCTTCTTAGTACACCTAAGCAAGTGCATGCTCTCTCCCTCTCAGGAGGTCGAGTTCTTGGGCGTGAGACTGAACTCACGCTCAATGAGAGCGACGCTCACTTCGAAGAGACTACAGGACGTCAGGGCGTGTCTACGCCACTTCAGACTAGGTGCCTGCGTTTCGGCCAGGCTGTGTCTCAGACTGACGGGCCTCCTGCGCGCCGCGGGTGGCGCTGTCCCACTCGGCCTTTTACACTTACGCCCGCTGCAGCTCGCCTTAGCGGAACTAGGTGTGTCCTCCAGGTCGAACCCCGCCCGTCGGATCTTAGTATCCAGACGCATGTGGCCAGCCCTAGCCTCCAGGAGGCTACACATCAATGTGTTAGAGCTCCTAGCTGTCTTTTGCGCTTTGAAAGACTTTCTCCCTCTTCTCGGAGGAGAACACATTCTGGTGCGTACGGACCATACCACTGTAGTGGCTTATATCAATCGCCAGGGCGGCACGCGCTCTCCGGACCTGTTTTGCCTGGCATACAAGTTGCTCACCTGGGCCTCCCGCCACTTCCTGTCGATCAGGGCGTCGCACTTGCCCGGTGTGCGCAACACAGGCGCGGACCTCCTCTCCAGGGGTGTTCCGCGTGCAACCGACTGGCGCCTCCGCCCAGCCGCGGTGCACAGCCTCTGGTCCCGCTTCGGGCGGGCACGAGTCGATCTTTTCGCCTCGAGTGAGAATGCTCACTGTCCAGCGTGGTTTTCGCTGGAGCGAGATGCGCCGCTAGGGTCGGACGCGCTGGCACATCCGTGGCCAAGAGGTCTACTCTACGCTTTTCCCCCCCTTCCTCTGATGCGTCAGGTGTTGGCTAGGATCAGAGCGGGGGCTCACAGGGTGATTCTGATCGCCCCCAATTGGCCATCTCAGAGCTGGTTCTCAGATCTGGTCTCACTGCTGGACGGCCAGCCTTGGACCCTCCCTCTGAGAAGGGATCTCCTTTCTCAGGCTCACGGGTCGCTGTGGCACCCCAAGCCGGAAGCGTGGAGACTGACGGCTTGGCCCCTGAATGGCCTGTCAGACGCAGTTATAGAGACTGTTCAGGCTGCTAGAGCTACGTCCACTAGGTCGTTGTATACACTAAAGTGGCGCGTGTTCAGCACGTGGTGCAGAGACAGAGGCTGTGATCCTCTAGTCTGCCCTATTGGCGAGGTGCTTGCTTTTCTGCAACACCTGTTTGATCAGGGTCGTACACCCTCTACTCTGAAGGTGTACCTCGCAGCTATTTCAGCATGCCATGTTGGCTATGCTGGCGTTTCCCCAGGCGCTCACCCCCTTGCGTTGCGCTTCATGAAGGGCGTCAGGCGGCTTCGCCCCTCTTCCACACGTTCGGTCCCTACTTGGGACCTGCCCACTGTCCTACGTGGACTGGCTCTTACGCCTTTTGACCCTCTGTCGAGTGCTCTATCAGTCAGTCCTGACTGTCTTGAATTCACGCAAGATGACGCGCGGGTAACGCTGCGACCAAATCCCTTTTCTCGCCCTAAAGTGCTGTCTACTGACCCTCGTTCGAGGGTCATTGACCTCTCAGCCCTTCCTGAGACGGGAGGTTCTGTGCCCGTCACTCTGTGCCCGGTCAGAGCACTTCGTGCCTATTTGACGCATACGCAGAGCATCAGGAAGACGAACCAGTTGTTCGTCTGCCATGGCGAGCGTGCCAAGGGTCAGGCCTTGTCTACCCAACGCATGTCGCATTGGCTTACTGAGGCCATACGTCTGGCATATGAGGCGGCGGGTGTTCCTCCGCCTGCTCATGTCAGGGCGCACTCCACCCGTGGAGTGGCGGCTTCTTGGGCCTTCTGGAAAGGCGTCCCTATGCAGGGTATCTGTCTGAGCGCTTCGTGGGCCTCAGGCAACAGGACGTCACCGGGGGTAGCAGAGAGTGTTCTCTCTGGGCCCGGCGGCGGTCCCATGGGTCTTCCCACCTCGGGCTCCTCGGTGTAGGGCTCTTCAGGCTTGGTTGTAGTGATCCATTCGTACGTTTCGGCTTCGAAACGAAAGAGAACGTTACGGATACTAACGTATCCTCGGTTCTCTGAGTGAGAAGCCAAAACATATGCTTCGGGCCTCAAGTCGCCGGCGCTGGCGAGCTGAAGCGTAAGCGCAGTCAATATATAGACTTTCTGACGTCATGCAGGGCTGTCTAAGTAGTTGCCTGCGCGTGTCAGAGCGCTTACTGCCCTTTTTTCAAAGGGTTGGTTAAAATTGACTTCAGAAAAAGTAGGAGATGATAGGCATCATCCATTCGTACGTTTCGGCTTCTAACTCAGAGAACCGAGGATACGTTAGTATCCGTAACGTTTTGTGTCTGTCTGTGCGAGTGAGTGCGTGAAACCATATCCTCAATGTGCTGACAGTGACAAAGCCCCCCACGCCCCCTTACCCATCAACTGACTCCACTTTGGCCAAGCAGGCACAATCATATCTGGGGTGGGTGGGGGTGAGAAGCCAGTGGCTAGACTTCCTTAGACATCATTGCACCACATGTGATAGCTTGTGGAAAACACCAGAACTGACCAGTGTCCCCACTTGGCCTGAAGTCTTTGGGGTTTAAGGGATTCGGGATATAGGAAAACATTTGGATTTGGCCCAGATTTCCATCTCCTCAATATGAAGCAAAGTTGAGGACCTACTATGTGTGAATTCCAGTTTTCACCCTGAGCCCTAAGCCTTGATCCTCTAAGGACTAAACCAGTCTCTATTTCACGAATTATGATTGGCTAATTAATGCCAGTTTTAAAGTCTTGAGGAGTTTAGGGCAGAAGGTTAGGGAGGAGATCGGATCTCAGCCACAGTATCGCATCGATCCGACACTTATGTTCCTCCCATCCACAGACGAAAAGCTTCGCCATGTGCATTGTATTAAAAAGACGACATTTAGCACAGACTGGCAGTGCCTGACCTCGGTGTGATGTCAGGGCTTCCTGCTCAAGTAGATCATGAGGATGGCGATATCATCTGGAAAATATTCCCTCCAACCCGAGTCACACGGTCCCTAAAAGCAGCAGGTATGACACCAGATGTGCGTTATTGAAATTGGCATCATAGGCGTGCATATGTAAAAGGTTATCTGCCCGTTTTGAATTTTTTCCACAGCCCATACGTTCGCAAACACAGTTGCAAACAACTGGTCAGAGGTTTATCATCGACATGGGGAGTGTTTACATTTTCCGTGGAAAGGACACACATTCACCTCCATGCAAAGAATGTAAATGCACCTCAGTATTCATGAGGGATTCCCTGGTGTTAATGGGACTGGAGCACATGAAGCAGCGAGGGCCTAGAGACTGGAAGTGGTGTGTGTGTGTGTATGTGGGTGTGTGTGTGTGTGTGTAGGGAGGATGTTTAGGCTTCCCTCAGTCAGGTGGCGATGCCTTTACTCTTAATCGTTGGCAAGGCTGGGCACGCTGACTCAAAATGGCCATCTCTGTCAGCTGCTGAAGAACGAGGCACAACCACCGTCGCTCCAAGCTCCAACATTACGCACACATTTCTGTATGTGTGTGTGCATGTGTGTCTGTGCCCGAGAAAAAAAGACAGAGTGTGTGTGAATGTGTGTGTGAAATCTGTATGCATGCATTTATACCAGACCTAAATCTTTGTATGTATGTGAATGCTTCATTGTGTGTGTGTGTGGATATGCACATATGAGGGTGCTGGCACTCGTGGCAGGCTGATTGATGATACCCACGGCCAAACCACCTGATTCAGCTGACAGGGCTCCGCACTGTAGACTTGGCCATTCCAGTTTGGCTCCGGCCTCGTGTCTCCTCCATTGGAGAGGCTGCACATTGTCAGGGTGACACCAAAGTATTTCAACAGGCCATTTACATTTTTATTCACTTAAGCAAGTGCTCGGTGCCAGAGGCTTTTCCAAAACACTGGATGCCTATGGTGCTAAGGGAGAGCACCGACCAGGAAAACCCTGACAGTTACAGTTAAACAGCTAAAATGGGAGAGAATGCTAGTGTTAGCTGGACACACAACTAGTCGACTGACTCTTAACCAACTAAGATAGTTGACAAGCAACTGAGTTAGTGGACAAGCAGGGAGGCTGAAACTTCTTCACAACCATTTGAGATCTAGGTTGGTACAGGAGAGAAGCATGCATGCTAACACTTACTCACAACTAGCTGTCATTAGCTCATAAGAAAACACTGATGAGAATGCTAACATTTACATGCTATGCTAACTTTATTTAAGACTATCTAAAACTAGATATGGAAGCACCAATTAGAGCACTAAGGTTTATTTATGAATTACAGTTAAGTGGAAGGATGACCAGAACAACCATCTAACATCCAAAGTCATGAGGTCACATATGGCCACACATTGCAAGAGTGACTAATTGTAAGAAATGCTACATACAAATGACAGAACTTTGCACCAGAGGATAGAAACCTTCTCTTCACACTATGGGCCACAGAACCACCAGCAGAGCCAACAGAGAGCCTGTTCACTAAACAAGATCATTCCAATTAGCACAGTTCCCCAGCTAGCAAGATCAGCGAATCAGTGGTTTGAAGAAAGTCGATGTTGTTTCCTGTATTCTGGTGGATTTTAATAGCATACAAAGGCACTTAACATATTATAGAAGATTTTATTTTTATCACAAATCGTATGCAACTCCACTTGGCAAGCCATCAAGAGAGAAGACTTCTCTTTTGAGGAAAACTGGGGTATCTTTTAGTCTGGATGCAAATGCACTTTACCCTGCTGGGAAGGGCTTGATTCTTGATTCTGTTTTTGTATACTGTATGTGTATGTGATTGTATGTGTGTTTTTAAGGCTGCTGTAACAACAGAATTTCCCTTTGTGATGATTAAAGTATATCTATCTATCTATCTATCTACCTATCTATCTATCAAGTTATTGACTGAGAGACTGTTTCATAACAAGCACTCATTATTAGTCAAATGCGGAGAAATTGTGCATGGCCGTCTCCCGCATTGACAGCCATGGATGAGGTGCTCTCGAGCACAGCCTCCTGCACCCCCTATACTCACCCCCCTGGGCACTGTGACAATTGCTGCCCGCCGTTCATGGGTATGTGTGCTCTCACTATTGTGAGATCACAGCTCCAAGTGTGTGTATCTGTGTGTGTGTGCCTACTACAAAAACAGAAGACAAGTCTCTTCCAAGGATCAGTAGGGATCACTTAACTTATCCGACTGCACACTCACTGCGCTGGGGCGGACAAAATAATAAACTGTGAAATTCCTCTAAATTCCTCTCCTAACAGATGGAATGTGCCGAGCCAAGGGATGGAATTTCACATTTTCCTAAATTAGACAGTTATCATAACCATCTACAGTGCATGACACAAGGGCCCTGTTAGCCTACTATTAAGCTAATATTTGCCTTTTTCTTGCTCAAGTCCTATAAAAAGAAACACACACATACATGTATATATACACACACACACGCACTCACTCACACACATCCTTCTTTCCAGTGGAGTGATGACAGAAGTTTACTTAGTGCCCCAAATTACAATGTCATTTTCAAAATGTCACCTTTCAAAGCTGAACACTGTGAGCAATTTCTTTACCTCCACACCACACCACACAGACACACACACATACACAAACACACACTCTGGAGTTCTGTACAGCATTCCACACAGGCCCCACACATGCCAGTTTAGATATGTTATACCATTATACCACCGACACAAATATTTTTTTCTTAATATGTAATTGCTTTGCAATTGCAATACAGCTGCCATAATAGCATTATTAGTCTACTTGAGCTGTAATTGAGAAAGAAAAGCCTAATGGCCCGCGTGTGGATTTTCCAAGCAATTTAAGCAAACAGATAGAGGGCGAGAGAGAGAGAAAGAGAAAGAGTGTGAGAGAGAGCACACTGTAGCTATTATTGAATGCCTCCATGTCTGTTCAATGTGTATTTTCCCTAAAGTTTCATTATTTTTCATTATTTAAAAAAATGTTATTTCTTCTGTTCCACCCCAAACCCTAACATAAACATATTCTGTAGGCCTCATTTCTCAATACCCAACTACATCCACATACACACACAATACCCTACTGCACACACTCTCGCTAACACCCCCACCATGCAAGACACATAAACACACGCACACACACATACACATTTATAGAGATATGCAATTTTTTACAGACACAGTTTACAGCACACTTCCAGTTAACACACACACATTACGATTTTTACATACACACAGACATACTCTTTCTCATTTATACACATGATCTGACAGACACACACACACACACACACACTGAACACTGTGACATTCATATTGAGAGGTGAGGTAAGCTAGTTATCCAAGAGGGCAGAAATGGTATTCAAATCCAAACTGCACGTCTATTGTTTCCCCTGTGCAGGCCTTTGTATGGTATAGAGCAGGCCCTGATGAGGGCAGTTGATAAGAGTGGCTGGCTTGAGTAAGGGGACACCTCCGCAGACAAACACAGCTGATCGAGTTGCACCTTCTCAACCAGAGCGCCATGAATAAACTACTATTCCTGTTGTAAATCACACACACGGAGCTCTCTCCATGCCGCTCAACACACACATACACACACACACACACTCAAACAATCACACTTGTGTGTGAGTATGATTACTACTGTACAACATTCAAAATAGTCTATAAATAAAAAGTCACAATCTGAATAAAAGATGAAAAATTAGAGCCTATACGATAGCTGCACAATATAATGATTGGCCTACTTTTCTTGCTCTGTCTCTCCTCTCTCACGCTCAGTGTCACTCTCTCTCTCTCACGCTCAGTATCACTATCTCTCTATCTCTCTCTCTTACGCTCAGTGTCACTCTCTCTCTCTCTCTCTCTCTCTCTCTCTGTCACTCACACATCCCAGAGATAACACTACTGTGCCCTTCACTATCATGGCCCAGAGTTGTTCATTACAATTCTCAGCATTGGTATCACTCACTATGTCCCTGGTCTAGTGTGCTCGCAGTTTTAATAGAGATGCGTCGCGGACACAGGCCTGCAATGCTGACCGCACCTATTTAATAGCTGGTGAATGCTATTGGACTGTACAGAGATGTCCCAATTATGACCCCCACGGCCCATGTCATTTAGATTTACTGTCAGCATGGCCAACGCCGATCAGATATTTGTCCGCTTGCTCTGGCATGGCCACTCTAAAACTTCAGTAACTAGATATTTATGTCTATCCTTAACCTGGCACCGCCAATTTCCTGGTAATGTTTATAATATTTGAGAATATATATTGCTGTTTATCACGCAGAGTGTCACACCTGTTGAGAGATGAATCACAGCTTCAGGGAGCAGCGGAGCTGACCGGGAGCGTGTTGCATTTCGCCGTTTGTCATTCCACACTCCCAGTGTTAACGCAAACATTCGAAGCACACGGCGCGTGGTGCGCCCGGCAGGAGGGAAAGAGAGGGTGCCTGGCATCGCTTTGCTTTGCTGGCACGTGGCCAGGACCTGCGCTGCTTGTCGCATGCCGTTCATTTCTGACCGAGGCCCGAGGGGGTGGGGGCGGGGGGTTGGTGGGGGGCTGACTGCATAGACAGCTGCAGGCTCGCTCTCTCTCTCTCCCATCTTATGTCTATCTCTGAGGGTTGGCAACCTCTGCCACTGCACCCCACCAAACACACACACACACACACACACACACCTAGGACCTCTGCATTTATCAGACTCTCCCTCTCTGTAAAAGTCAGGAGGAAGGTTACAAGATGAAATATCCCTCCCTTTTTCTTTTTCTTCCTCCACTGTGTGTGCGGTGTGTGTGAGAGCATCCATCTGCTTCGCCTCTCAGCCACTTATTCTGCTTCTAATTACTCCATATTGGTTTTGATATATCACATTTAATTATATCCGGCCGACTTTAAGTGCTCAAGTCTCGATGCATAAAGGGACATTTCGTGCGGCGAGAGCGACTACCCGGCACGGCAGGAGCAGGCCTCCATCTCCCGCATTGCGAAGTTGCGTGGGAATCGAGCGCTTGCATTATGGCCCGCTTAAATCTCGTCCGAACACATGTGACACGTTTGGGAGAGGGAGACGGATTCCATTCCGCTCCCATCCGACTGAGATGCCAGGAAAATCAAGGTCACGCAGAATAAATATGTCCTCCATCTGAAAGGCGAAATTTCGTGTCACATAACGCTTTGTGCTTTGTCAGGATCAATCTATCGAGGGCAAGATGGAGGGCGCACAACAACAGCTACGTCATGGCACCGCTATGTGCCATGGTCCTAAGGGAGGAGAAATCACACTGCTTGAGAAAAAGGAGCTACACTGTCTTGTCTCCTGTGCACTTAGTCACCCTATCATGCAACTTTGTCTTTGAAGGAAACAAATAAAAAAAGTCTTTCAGCTCTAAAATGGGAGATGCCTGGTTGGAACAACAACATACATATGTGCCTTGAGGTCATGTTGAGTTTGCTGGCCCTGAAAGAGAACAAGATTTGCAGACTTACTTCACTAGGCGCTTCCTGATCGTGCAGGGCCCCAACTGGGAGGGCTGAGATCAGATCAAGACTCACATAATGAAGTGACAAAAACCTGTTCCAGGGTCAGTTGCCGGTAAACAGCCGTCCGACAGCAACACATCAGGTCGTTACTTTCTATATAGCCTGGTTTCCATCATTATTAAGCCTTCAGTTGAAAACACCTGCAAATTCACACTAGCCTCTAATGTAAATTTGCTTTACAAATATACTGTAATATACACCAATTAAAGTTGATGGAAACAATTTAATTTCAATATACTTTCTAAAGCTATATAAAATAGGCCTAGCTAAATTTCTATTGATGTGAATACAGAAGTTATGTGTATACCTTAATGCAAATAAGTTGAATAGAATCCCAAGCTACAGTTTTGTAGACAGTCATATGTTCTAAGTTGTTGAGAACTGGGCTTCTTTTTGGAACTTTTTAAAGCTTCCAGCTGAATGCAGAGTGGCTAGTAAAGAAATTAGCGGGTCAGTCAGAAAGGCTAGCGGAGAAATTAGCAGGGTAGTCAGTCTCCCCAAAACATACTGAGGTCAGGAGCTCAGTGGTGGTAACTCATAGGGTTAAACCCTGCAATGTTTTGCATTCTAGACCAACTGACCACCACCCAGGTGTTGTCCAGGCCTAATCAACACTCTCTCTATCATCTCTCTCTCACACACACACTCTCTCACACACTGCAAACCATATTTAACACACTCTCATCCAATGGCCTATGTTAGTGCAATGACTTAATGCCAAATCTGTCAAGCCCCTGCTAGTTTTTGCAGAGACAGAGAGACAAAGAGGATCGCTAAGTCCCACATCACTCCTGCTGCCCTCGGCATCAGTCTTTGCCTGCCACCACTGCCACTGCCACTGCCATGGCCTAAGCTGGGCCTGTGGCTAGACAAAGCCCCAGTCTCCCCCCGGGAGTGAGACAGCCTCTCTCCATGCCTGAAGGCTTGGACCAATCACAGCAAGCTCGCCTGTCGAATCCAATCGGCTTGTGATTCCTGAAACTTCACTCCGTTCCCCCGTGCTCAGCTCTAACAATGTCCAAACATTGTAATTTCAATTTGCTGGTCCAATCATCATTACACAAAATGCAGGTATTTTAGGTAAATTGTTTTATTATTTTTACACACTAATTGCAAGGCAAATTCCCTTAATTGTAACCCCAGACTCCGAAATAAACAGGGCTGAAAAATGTAACCCGTTATTATGGTTTTCAAAGTCCTGATGTGGTATTTGTGAAGCTTTTGCCAAGTCCATTTTCATGTTAGAGTTTCGAGTTGCTGCCTAACATAGACTCACTGAATCATTCATCAGAACACTGGCCTTAATGGATCAGAGTTTTAAAGATTCGCCCAATGAGAAGACGTGTGCATGCGCTTGTTTGAGCGTGTGTGTGTGTGTGTGCGTGTTTACGTGTGTGTGTGTGTCAAACTTGGCTGTCTCTGTCTCTTTTCTTCACTCCCTGGCATTGTTCCTGGCTACTTGGAATTGTAAGCTTGATGCATAATAGGCCCCTGCCCCATCCCAACACCCCTCCCACACACACAATTACACTAGCCCCTGATAAATGTCTGG
>JAGFZM010000151.1:469000-536466 GCA_017657215.1 Limnothrissa miodon | reverse complement strand
CACACACACACACACACACACACACACACACACACACACACACACACCACAGCTTCTACCAGCTGTGGAGGGAAGAGGGTTGATGAGAGCCAAAGCCTGAGGGGCACTACAGAGAAGAAAAAGCGGCTAGCGTGATCCTGAGGGCCTTGAACTGTGGGTACACGGATGCAAAAACAGCTGAACATAGATGGCATGGGAAAAAAAAAAAGTGTGAGGCAAATGAGGAAGGGGCTATAAGCACCGCCTGTGGCTTGGAGTGCAGGTCGTGTCATTTCATTTTGTTTTGTTCTGGGTGCCTGTAAAAGTGAGGGAGAGGGAACCAAAGGGAGAGCCAGGGAGATGTACAGAGGGCACAGGGTCAGATGGGGGAGGTTAGCTCCAGAGGCCGGCGTAGTTCCCATGCAGGCCGGAGCAGAGGGGTCCGCCAGCTACAAAGAGCTTGGTGCCAGAGGCGTCGTAGCAGTGCGTGTACACTGCATTGGGGAAGGAGCTAATGTCTGAGAAGTAGCTTCTCCACGTCTCATCGTGATTCTAAAAGAGAATGGAAAGAGATGAAGAGAGTGTGAATATAAACTGCCTGGGGGGAGGGGGGGTATTGGTAAAAGGATACGAGAGATACACAAAGCGAGAACTAATGGGAAGATGGTGCAAAATGGACATACCAGCCATCCCTTGCCAGTGGTGAGCTTGAGGATGCTCTCTGCAGGCCGATTTCGGTAGCTGCCCTGACAGCTTGAAGGGCAGCTTGGGTCCTCCAAGAATCGGTGGGCACGGATGTCGTAGAACAGCAGAGAACCCTGACCCGTCCCCACCGTCACAATGTGTTCATAGAAGCTCACCGAGCGGATCCCTGCAAGATACATACACATGCGCACATACACATGTACATCAGCTCACCTTATCCATGAGATTTATACAGAAAATGACAAAAGATGCTTAACCTTTTACAAGACGTTTACTATTCATTTGCTTGTTTACCAATTGCTTTCCTCAATCCACCTTCTCAAAGCATCTGATTGTACTTTTCTTATAAGTCATGTAAATATATAGGGCCAGTTAATAGACAGTTTTTTTTTTTTGGTCATATGTCTAAAACAGTCCTGTGGTTTATACACGATGTGGCTTATATTCAGGAAAATACTGTACTGTAAATTACTTTCTAAATTGGATCAAAGTACTATTTGTGTCACTACTGTGCAGTTTTGTTTAAATTAATTTGTTTAATTTAATTTGTTTAAACTCTCACAAAACAGGGCATGTTAAATTTTTGGGCCAGGGTACCAATTCTTTCAAAGAAGCATGAAGGGTGGAATTCTCCGATAAGCGCGCAAGTCTGTTTTTACGCTGTCTGTTTTTCATTAACACGCCTCTGTACTGCGCGTATTCTCCACTTTAGGTGCTTGCTCCTCCTAGCGCACCTCCAGCGCTTAACTCAAATTTCAGGCGGATTTAGGAATAGGGGCGTTACCAGAGCTGGTTGGTCAGCGAGAAATCGCGACCAATTACGACCGTCAAGAAGCTGAACCAGGCACCAGCTGCCGACTGTCACAGAGGCAGAAAGTAGCGATTGCTGCAAAGTGGTTCGCTTTTGTGTCACGTGACATGTAAACTTTAAAAGGGTTTTTAGGAATAACACATATTAAAAATTGTATTGCTCAACTAATTGTCAAGTCAAGTTATCCTGCATCGCATGCATTAATGCAATTTTAGGAGAAAAAAATATATAAAGAGAAATGTGGTATTGGGGGGTGCAGCTCCATTGCCACCAATTCATTCATCACTTGTTTGGGAGCTCCTTCTCGTTGCAGTACCACCCGGAAGGATTCTGAGAGTAAACATTCTTCCCATATTGAAAATTCTCTGGGATTACTAACCCAAAATGAAGGCAGTCTCTGTGCCAAGGTGGCCATCAGGAAAACATGGAATGAGGACTTTCGGATTAACCATGAAAAAGCAGTTGTAGTCAAAAGAAAGTGCAAACCATGACTTTAAATAATCATAGGCATATCACATGACAAGATTAAGCGTCTGTGCCTATCGGCTAAGCTATCAAAGTCAAAGTAAGACCACAAATCAATTAGAAAATAGAAATAATGATGAACAATGTAATATAGAATGTCTCGAACATTGGCATGTTCGAATTCGGCCATGACAGACATCAAACGCAATATACTATTTCACCATATAGTGGCGCTTGACCTTAATACAGCCCTCAAAGGTGCATAACAGTAAAAAGACTTAATTCAGGAGGAGAATACACATAAGGAACCTTTTCATTAGATACGCTCCGATTTAAGGGTTGCCCCGCCTAGAACGTGCAACTGGGCTTTTGGCGCACAAGTGACTGATTTGAGCCTATGGCAGAAAAGCGCGCAGCTGTTAGACTTAAGCACCCCGGAGAATTCCGCACGAAGAGAACAAGCCTCACTGAGGACGGCTTGACGGCGTAATGCGTTTGTATTCGGGCAATTCAGGGCAACGAACACTTATCTTGAGTCAAGCGTATTAAGCGTTTCTTTCCCCTAATGAACTGTATCCTTGACTCGCACCCAAAGTAGACACTGAGTTAGAGTGTGTCTAAGTTTGTAATTAATATAAGATGCTGAGACCAGACCAGAGTTAACTGTAAGAAAACTAATTCATTAATAGTGTTCAGATAGAAGTTCATAGAAACTTCTGTGTGTTTTTTTTTTTTTAAACAGTGATCACCTTTTGCCTTTTTATGTTATTGAGCATTTTGGGATGAGATGCCATCTTACCACTGCCACGCTCCCTGGAACTGACAGACTTGATGTTCTGGGTGGACTGGCGTGGGTCTAGGAATGAGACGTGTCCCTGAGAGCCCACTGCATACACTGACCAGTCAAGGCCATAGGCCAGACACACGTTTTCCTTACAGTGGATCAGCTTTGTGGAGAGCTCCTGCAAAAGTAGATCCATTTTAGCACACACACAAAACTGTGCACCATCAACAAACAATGGTGAACTTGTGTCAGTCACACACCTTGCAAAGGTTGTCCTCTGCCTTCCAAAGGTGAAAGTATCCATCTAAGGAGACAGCACCAAGTTCCTAATGGGAAAGCAAAGGGAAGGTTAAAGGAACATTCTTGTTAAACCAGTCACACAGATTGAGTAGGTAATGTAGCACACATTTATCATTGTGTGTGGCTAAAGGACGGCAAATTCTCACAATCAGAGGAAATCTAAGAAGAATAAAGCATCGTTTAGTCCCAGACAGGAGTCATTATGTGTGCAACAATCCCACAACTCTTTATATTTAGAAATCTAATGAGGAGAAGTACACTGAAATAATCCCTTCAAGTTTGTGAACTTAGATTTGCTTTGTTTGCATTCACATACACATTCATATGGAATGACCACCTCATAAGCCAATCATAAGCCAAGAGAATTCTATTGATAGGGGAAATAAATTTGTTATAATCCACTCTGCTCAACACTCAAACTTGAGGTCACCCTGCCAGAAAAATATTTTTTTAGGATATATAGTCAATAGTATTAATTCAGAAACCCAATTATGAGCATAATTCAACAAAGTAAGTTCTAGGACCAGAGTAATACAGTAAATACAATTCCTATCAGACACTCCAAATTTTAAATTCCAGGTTAAGGTGTTTAAGTTCACAACCCCATAGTTCAAGATCTAGGAGGCTCAAATTCAATGCTCGAAATTCTTATTAAAACTATTTTTTTTTGCCTGAAAAACTGGCTGTCACTTGAATTGATCTTACATAAAGATGTTTTTACAGTCTTTTGAGACCTAAGTTTGTGGTTGAACTGACATGGAATGACACAAAATAAAAATATACGTGTTATGAATTCAAACAAATCCCTTCATTGTTTTGATTTTGTTTTTCCAGTAACAACTAATCGTAAATAAGAATGCAAAAGTCGTGAGGGGCAGTCGTGTGACTTTTAACCATCACTGGAGGGGGCACTGACCTTGTGGCTGTTGTTGAAAGCAAGGGCACGCACTTTGCAGCTGTAGGGGCTGGTGTACTCCTTGGGAATATCCTTGAGGGCGCGATGGGAGATGTGCGTGTAACTGGGGACACCCTCCTCATCCTGGCGCCGCTCTGCCTGATTTAGCACCTCATCAGACACCTCCCACAAGCCCATGGACCCATCTCGTGAGCCTGAACAAGACAAAGGCAGCCATTTAAGACTCAGGTTACAGCTTTTTTGAATTTATGAATTTTTATCAACAAAAAGACCATCTTTTAAAAATCTCTCTCTCACTCAGTCATTGCCAGAAATATACAAAGTACTAAGTTTCTTCACTTAAAATATAGTTAAAATATAGATAGCACTGGTTCTTCCTACAAAGTTTTTCCTCTATTGATGTGTTGTATAATTTATTTTGGCAATATCTGGGAACCACACTTGTGCTGAATTGTGACATTATGGCAATAATGGTTTAGATCTACAAACCTCTATAAAATAAAAAGGTTCTATCGTATATTGCATAATTACAGGGACTTTCCAGAAATTGTTCTTATCAGCGATCATCTAACACAGTTAGCTATTTGGCAGAGAGCCACATCATCATAACACAATAATTCAGAAGGACTAGTACCATAAGGCATGTTCTCAGATAGCCTTTAATGGGAACTCACATTGGTACAATTTCCCAAAACTGTAAGCTTGTAACAACATACATGCATAGCCTGCAAGTCAATTCTAGTCTCTGAGAGTAAGAAGCCATAAATCGGCAAAAGTGCTTACCAGAAACAGCCATGCTGTCACTGATCCAAGCAATGGAAAAAATCCAGTCATTATGGCCATCCTGAGAAAGAGAGGGAGAAAATAGAAATGCATAATGAACATCCTATTCATCGCATTCACCAGTAGAGCCATAAAATCATAAGGGTCACAATGTTCCAAACCACAGCAACTTCATTCACTAAAATGTCACTCTATCATCATGATTCAATGGCAATGGAGGGAGGGAGGAAGGGGCTATTTAAGTGAAAGCAACAACAACGGGTGGAAAAACGATAAGACTGAGGAACGAAGGGAACTTAAGAGTTCTAAAGTGAATTGAATGTAGCATTTTACACCATAATAAATAGCCATGTAATAAATATTAAAAGAAGCACTGAAAATGGAACCCATGTTTACTCCTCTTCTCCCAGATATTCATAAACCAACACATTGATTTTAAATAAAAGAATCACTTAATGACAAATAAATCAAGTAAATTTCAAAAAGCGTCTCACAGGTGCAAATAAACAGACACATCCCTACAAAACGGCACCCATTCACTTTGAGAGACCTAGTTTTCTGTGGCATCTGTAGTTCCTGACTCCTTCAAAACACAAACGCTTCAAAAAAGCACATCAAACTTCCCTTTCAGTTTAATAGTAATCCTGTCTGCCACTTACACATGGCAGACAGCTCTGGTGGAGACCACAGGCAGCATGAGTGGTCAACATGTCATGGGGCTGTAAGCCACACTGACAGTGTGTGCATAAATGTCTAAATAATACTGCTACAGGCCTTGGCAGAAGCAAAATATAAAGTAAAACTAAAGGAAGAACGAAGAAGGAACTAACACCGACACCTTTAAAGGAGGAATGCAGAAAAAGACAGATTGAAAAGATAGACTGAGTTTGTGTGAGTGTGTCAACTTACATCTCCAACACAGACTGGGTCTAGTGTGGGCAGCCTGTAGATGGCCAGACTGTTGGGGTTGTCCCCGCCAGTGGCGAGCAGCGTGCCCGAGGGGTTGAGCTCAATGGCGTGGATGCCACAGCCCTGCTGGTTGTCCAGTGGGGAGCCTGAGCCGGACAGCCCCCGCACGGGCATGGTCCCTGGCATGCGCCTCTCCCGGTCCCGCAGCATGGGGATGCGTGTGATCTGTCCCGTCAGCACATCCACCACAAACAACTGGGGAGGACAATGACAGAGTGGAAAAGGCAGAGAGCATATGAGAGGGAGAGGAGGTCATTGTCAAGTTGGTTTCAGTTTATGTTTGGCTCTTGTGATTGCAATTTTTCCCCAACTTGAATAAAACAAAATCTTCTCTTTCCTCTTTAAGGAGAAACTTGGAACTTAACATTAAAGTCTGTTAAACCGGCACTAAGCAACATTCTGTTTTTCTCTCACGAGCTCCCTCTAAAGCCCACTGTATTGCATTGTATTGCACTGCATTCTATTGGAGGCGGTCCGCGCTGCTGAACATTGCAAGTGCTGTATCTACCGCTATTGGCCACGGTGGCGCATTCTACACTGTTCGTTCGCCGTGTAATGACTAATTTTAGCATCCTAAACAGTATGAAACGGTTTAATTAAATGAAAAATGTTGCATAGTGGGCCTTTAATTTATATATTAATGTTCCCCAGAAATTAACATAAGAAATATTTAAGAATGTTTTGAAATGATAAGACCATAAGCAAAAGAAGTTAAGTATCAATATAGATTTACCATCGTCAATAGAGATCTAAATGTGCAAAAATGTGCAGGTACATCACCTGGTTTCCTGTAATGCTCTGTGCACCACAATATGTCCCCATATATTCCTTTTTCCTTATGAACCAAAGTCCCCCCATCGCAACCAAGCCCTATCCCCCCTATCCCCCCCCCCAAACACACACACACACACACACACACACTTAATTCAAGCCAAATTCATGGAATTATGAGATTTTTTAATCTCATACCTACTCCATCCTTCTACTTCTTTTATTTTATTCAGTCTTTCTACATAGTATGTTTCCTTACTTTCTTATACCATATTTTCTTTTTCACTATAACAATTTGTTGTGTTGAAATTAATCATATAATCGATGCATCACGATGCAGATGTGGACGATTCTGCATCGATGCAGTGAAAGAACATAATTGATTATTTTTTAGTGACAAAAGTAAGTTAAAAAAAAATAGTCCCAGTGTCATGGGCTGAGCCATGACGCTCACGCAGTGTAGTGCATGGACCGCCATTTGCAGGCATTTTTAATTCATTGCTAGAGTGAATGTAGTGTCCTGCCTGACACTACATTCACTCTAGCAACCACCGTACATACTGTTCATGATATTTTTCACATTGTCGCTAACCACCATTTAACACAGGGTACTTAGCTTACCATTTAAGGGTGCAGGGAAAGGCCTACCTGCATTGCTAGAGGGTTATGTTTAAAGTTAAGCGTCCATGGCTGTTTAAAACTTTATTTATTGGTTAAAACTTTTGTAATAATAATTCCGTAATCAATTAACTCACCAGTAAACAAAATGCCAAACTTCCCTGTCTCGTTGGGGAAACAGATGAATTGTTCCACTGGGGAGAAATAGAGGGGTTTCCTGGGTTCTTGGTCGGGTAACCCATTTGAACGGGGGTGTTTCAGTAGTTTGGGGTTTAAATGCAATTTTGTGTGTTCATTGAGTCATTTTGGTGCATGCCAATTATTCAATTATTCCTTTTTGTACAGTTGTTTTGCACATTTTCTACACATATTTGTAAGTGTAAGTAGCACTTTTTAAAAAAAATGAAAATATACTGAATTTATTTAGTTAAATTCTAATTGGTCTCCTCCGTCTTCTCCATTGCTGTGGCTATCTTGTCACACCCAGCAGTGACTTTGGCAGTCATGTTCATGCTTCCAAATCTGTTCATAAAATCCGAAATGGTGTCAAATTATCAGCTTTTAAAATTTTTGGAGCATTTTTAATTGCTCCAATTGCATCCATGGAATGCATCGTGATATCGAATCGAAGACATGATAATCGTGAGACCAGTGAAGATTCACACCTCTAAAAACTATATCTAAAAACTATACTACAAACCACTGGTTAACAAAATAAATGCTCTGTTGTCTCTTGCTCCTCCTCACAGAAATTACAGTTTGGTGTTAACTTCTTTCCCCATAACATTTTTATGTAGCTATTTATATTGAAACCATCTCGTTCCTGTGTCTAATCTTGCGTTTGATTATCCACCCGTCTCAGAGCTCCGAGAAGAAACACTGCCTTGTCCTAGCAACAAGCACTGACACACCCCTTTTCCTCTGACTTTTCTTCTCCGTTGAACTCAGTAGACCAAGCAAGGATTCTGAGTCGGATGCCAAGATGGCTGCGCCCAGTGTGACTTAAAATAATAAGCGGGTGTTTAGCAGTGGGTGATGCTAATCGTCCCTGGGGTTGCTAACAGAACTTACAAACAAAAAAATGTAATGCGAAACGACTTTCTGGGTTTTTCTCCACCTTGGATGCGCGAAACAAAATAAATCGCTTTGTGTGGGCATGAGGTCACATGCAAGATCCGACTCGGTTAGCAGAGGATAATAAAACGCACCATAATATTGTTCCATATAAACAGGGAGTTTTTTTCTTGCCCCTGTTGCTTATTGATATTCTCTGCTGTTAAAGAAGCTCTCAGCAAGATTACGCACCCATTTTCATGGTCATAAAATCACTTAGAAATCGTTTTTTTCTATTAGACTGGCCTGTTGTGTTGCAAACGGCGATTGAGTACACCGCTCTACAGCCCTGTATAGTGAATATAAAACATGCATCATGTGAGAGAGAGCGCTCCGCTAGCAATAAAGCTAGCTGTACAGCTCCCCCTACAGCTTTAATATTTATTGCATAATTACTGCATACGTTCTGATAATTTAATTAAATTATTGCATATGTTTTTAAGTCTAGAAACCTCTTTTTCAATGAAGAAAAATGTAAAAACTTTCAACTTTATTGTAAATCATCTCCTAAGGATGAGTTGTTGGCTTTTTTTCTAAATCACCCAAAGCTGCAAAAACTCTACCTCGGAATCTCGGCAGGACAGCACAAATCAGATTGGATCTCACTCAAAATGACTTCCTTGGAAAACCTAATCCTTTCCTATAATTTTTTGATAGATTCTTAAATGGTTTGGCCAGAGACAGGAAGTCTCCCTTTCCCGAGGTGTGACTTGTTACTGATGTCTGGTTGTGTATGGATGTCTTCCTGAGAGCCATTAACCTAATTTACAATTTCATTAGTGTATACAATGAGGTCTACACTCTACACAGACTCACACACAAAGGTGTTCCCTCCCCATGTTTTCTCTTTGACGTTGTCTGTATTTAAATCAAGGCCATTTTGTTGTATAGTTAGAGAGAATAGGTGAAACGAGACAAGTGAAGCTTTTTCTTCTCCCTTGAAGCATCACAAAACCTAGATTCTGATTTCGTCACGAAAGCTGTCTGAGTCTTCCCAAATCTATAGCAGAAATTCTGCCATCAAAGACCACACACACTTTTAAGCCATAAGGTGAAAAAATGTGGCAGCCTCTAAAACTATTCATTAGCATTCAGCATCGACATTAGCCTTCGATATTTTGTTGATGCCCTGAATGTCGTTAATTTTCTTTACAAAAGTCAAATGTTAATTTGTCACAGATAAAATGACTGTGCTGTGAATGTTGACATCTACATCTCACAAGTGCTCACAGGCTGCCTCTACTATGCCCCTACAATATTTTTAAAGGTCTCCTTCCAAAATAAACCGTTTAAGACTTGATGTTTTTACATTACCATAGGTCAGCCCAAGTTGTACTTCTATGCTCAACTTCAAAATGCTCTCCTACCTCTGTAGTCTGCATTCGCCTGTGATAGAAAACTGCCGGGAAAAACGAGGTAATCGGAAAAGCTGTACAAATGTACGTCAATTTGAACATTAGCTATGCAGTTAACCCGCCCTCAAGAAACGTTGGGCTACCTGCAGACAGACCCACTAGATGGAGCGTCACAGTGTTGTTAGCCAGTTATCAGAGGCGATACATTTGCATATCATTAATATTCATAAGAATCCTCTCGAGCTATCCCTGCTCTCATTTTCACCTAACTAAAATAGCTTGAAACAAGACAACCACAGCATATTTTTTGTCGAAACCAACTCTCATGACATTATTTTAGATAAGAGACCACAACAAAATTAATGAAAATACGATGGAATGAGATCTTTAAGAATTGTGAATTGCATGCAAAGAAAAGCTAGTTTTGAACATTTCAAAGCTTTCACAGATCTGCTTCTTACTGACCTCTTACTAACCTTATTTCACCCCTCATCCAACTAATTCTTTTACAACCACACTTACTGTATTGCACTTGGTCCCACACACGACTTGCCGGTGGTTCAGCCATTGTGAGGCAAACACCTTGTTGAGGCGACCAAGCGAGAACTCACGCTCACTCAGGATGGTGGGCAGGCGGGCAGCGGCGAATCCACGCAGATTGCGCTGGAGGTGCCACTCATGCTGCTGCTGCGGCCGGAACTCGCGCCCGCGCAGAGCCCACACCACAGAGCGGCGACAGCGCCACCACTGCTGTGCATGCCGTGAGCATGCCGACAAGCGCGCCCTCTTCTGCCCAGCACCAGCACTACCCCAGCCCACCTAGACGACAGAAACGGAGAAGGATGGAAAAATGACAGAACATTAGGCAACTGCAGACACTGCATTGACAGACTCTGAAATATCTACCATTGACTTTGGGCCTCTGTCATACACATTTCTCTGTATACCTAGACATTTTTATAAATATTAAGAGATATTTTTATGTGTGAATTAAGCCTAAATGAATAAAAATATCAATAATCATTCAATAGGTGAATGATCATATATCATAGATAAATGAGAGCAAAAAGGAACCTCCAACTGGAATGACCAACAAATTTAATAATGTTAAATCTTCGACCGGATACTTTTAAAATGCACCTTAAGGCACACCGTCCCACCAAATTATTCTGTCATAAGATAGTGTATGTTTATTTTGGTGTTCAAATAAGTCCTGATCATCTTTTAAAAATAAAATATAATCAATAGCTCAGTTTATAGCCTACTTATAAACCAGGTTTGGCTATGGGGCTATTTGTTGCTTTACAAGAATTAAAACACAGCTATGTATTAATATTAAAAGATTTTGTCAGAATGCACACCTAGAAATGGTGCTTTAAGGATGATCTCTTCAAGTGATTCTGTTCTAAGCTTGAATTTATATTGTGTTTTCAAATGATATTTACAGGTTTATGTTGATTTATGCAGTTTATTAACAAGTTCAGAAGTTTGGTGCATGCCAATTCTGGTAACAGAAAGAATAGTGTACATTAAAGTGTGCTTAAATAGGGCATAGTGGGCTTAATTAGTAGTGATTCAAAATTACATATTCCATTCAAATTAAAGAAATCAAAATTAAATCAGGCATGAAGCCAAAATATAACCCTAACAAAAACTGAATAAAAAAGGCTGCCACAATCTCAAGATGGATTTTAACCAACGGCAAAATATATATATATATTTAGCATTTTTGTATATGGCTTAGTATGGCTTAAAAGTGGTTAAAGATGAAGGCTTGATGTAAATTAGAAAAAAATGTTCATGTGGCCAAATTAAATTGTGCAAAACAGACTTTAATTACCATGAATTGGGCTTACATTGGGCCACAATTACATTGCACAATTACTAGCCATGTTTACGCATTTGTTCTGTTCATGTGAAGAAAACTATGATATTTAAAACTGATCAGTTGTTCAATGTTGCTGATCTAGGGTAAGTGTTCAGCCGCTGCCATAACAAACAATCTAGTTATTTGTTCCACACTGTCCCGGATCTATGAAAGGGGTCAGCCAGAATCCATGCAGTCACACAGTCGGCAGACCTCCACCCCGAAATGGCAAAGTATGGGGTCTTTTGCCAACCAGCCAAGTCAGGCATGTGAGTCATTAAACAAGCTTCTAGCTCCCCCTTGACTAATAAACGCAAAATTAAACACTGACCAACTCCCTTCCTGTTCCTCTGTTTCAGACGAGCATTATAGCCATCATTCTAGACCACTGTACAGGAGGAAAAATATATCAAATTGTAAGTAAAATCACTGCAAATTAGAGGCCTAATTTGCAGACACGCACGCACACAGACACGCACGCACACAGACACACACACACACACACTACAGAGCCCACTCTGAGGGGCTCATCCCCTAGTCTGATAGGCAGTGAATGCTGACCCATATCCACCCAGCCAAGTAGGTCAGAGCTGGATCTTAGAGCATACACACACACAAACATGCAGACTATGACTTCAGACAAAGGCTTAAGATACAATGGTATCAGAAATCTATACTGTACATGTCTGAGACACAAAGAAGATTGAATTTAAATTTGACATTCTGTCACATTGGTCACAAAATTTGAATTAGACATTAGACAATATGACATTAGAATAGCTCCTGAAGTATTTACAACAATATTGTACATAATAATATTCGCATTGACCCAAATATAGGACAACCTGTCCTGAATATAAGACATGAGACAGACAGACCGTCGCAGTCATTTCGGCACAAGCTTCCCCTATTTTATCTAGTTTGCGAATATTTTTTCAAACAAAAATTAGGGAAGTGGGATTAACAGCAATTTTATCTTGTTTCTTGTTACTTATTGTCGAAAGATTGTGAGTTTTCTGTTAGCCAAAGTATCCCATATCTAGTGATCAGTGGCAGAAGTCATCATTAATAAATGTGGCAAACCAGGGCATAGCCTAAATATGATTTTTAACAACCTTAGTGTGTGTGCACTTTCAGGTCGACAGTATTTGACACTAACCGTCAGTAAATATTTCACCAGAAATTGTATTAACAAGAAAAGTATTTACAGCAGAGTTGAAATTACAAATCACGTAATTGAAGTCAAAGCATCATAATCGAGCTGTATGTCGCCTTATAATGTAGCAATGCCTGTTTCAACAGGTTTTAAAAAGAATTTAAAATGATGACATTTAGGCCTATACAAGGCAAAAGGGTTATGAATAACTCAAATGGAAAGCTTAGTCTATACTGCAATTGACCTTTGGCTAAGCCCCGCCCTAGAATGTTCATTGACCTATCACAGCACAGCGCAGAACGAGCATCCGAACGAGAACGAGGTCTGACAGCTTTTGATAATGCTCCATTCATTTTAACGCAGGCGCCCCATATTTTCAGGCTTGGTTGGCTGTTACCCTTACAGTTTGATCACAAATATGGTAAACCCTGTGCCTGGGGAATTTGTAATACTGATACGTGTTTCCCAGAGAGGTTGGAGGGGAGTGTCCGTTTTTCCCCTTCCCAAAACCAAAGTCCAATCCTGGGAAGTGTCATGTATGGATTAAGCTGTGTGGACATTACCTAGCATACCAATACTTGTTGATGCTGACACTGCTAATGAACACAACGCCAAACGTCGCTTGTAATAACGATGATAAATGTGATTAGAGACATACCCAGCTGTACATGAACAGTGTTGCTCCTTGATATTGTCAGTCTTGTTAGTTCCGTTTTGCTTGAGATCGGTAAGATTTGGCCTGTATTTGAATGACTTGTTGGTTCCGTTTAACCTGGATGTCATGTATATAACATTCAAAGGCATATTGCAACCCTTTTTGCCTAGTTCTGATTGACACGTTATTTGCGGTCTCATGAAATTTTGATAAGTTTGTCAGAAAGAGCTGTTACACCATAAGCAATTGTGTGTGGAGAGCCCAGAAGTTCATTTGTTTGTCGGACGTAGTACAGTAACTAAGGGGGGCAGGGCTTAGGCAAAGGTCAATTGCATAAATATTTGGCCTTAGAGTGACATTTGGATGCATGTCGGAGAGTAGTAGGTTTGTTTCATGAACACTCCTTCCTGTCCATGTTCCCTGTATATTTTTTATTGTGTTTAATATGCAATCACTTTTGTGCAATAGATAGTGTAGACCACTCTGCCTGTAGAAGGCTTAACAATGTCAGAAATTTAAAATAACCCACCAGGGGTTTGAGGCTAGAGCGCTTCTGACAAAATGTCAAGTTCAACAACAAGGTCTCCAATTATACGCAAATTGAAAACAGCATCAGCAGCGTCACTCGAAGTCACCAGGTACAATCTAAAGCCTATTTCACAGCAGCCTATTTACCTATTCATAGTTTTCACGTCACATTATCATTTGGTCTGAGGAAGAAAGCATTCTCTTCATTGCTCTCTATGCATACCACTGCAGGCCTAGATTTTTTTTTTTACACTGACAACTGAAATAAAAGATGGTAAAATTAAATATGGGTGTAAACAGCATTTCTTTCTATAGCCGTGTGAATGCAGTGATCAAATACTACTGAACTGTCTGTAACTATTGCAATGGACAATAATTGCCTTCAAGTCCTGAGTTGTGGGGCATGTCAATTTACTAAGTGACAGGCTACATTTTTGGGCTTAATGTCCACCGTGGGGTCTATCCTAAACCTGATTAGCTGTCTATGGCTCTGAAGGGACACAAAGCAAAAGACAGACTGACTGACTTGTCATGGTCACATAATAAACACCTGTTTCTCCAATAGTGCACGAGACAAGACAGATAATTTTGCAGTAGGCTTATAAATGGCCTAAATTTGCTGTGCTGCCATTTCTACTGAATTTATCCATTATTACTAACCATCATAATCATACTTGTTAAAATAAGTTCCATAATGTCCAATATCGAGAGCCTCCAGGAGTGAAATATGTAATACAGGTAGGTACTTATTCCATTAAAAAAAAGAAAAAAGGTGTTCATATTTGTCTAAAAGACTAAAGGACTGGTGTAGAGGCAAATGGGACACATTCTTTCTCTGCTGGCACACACACACACACAATTAAACTGAGTCATGAGAATATAAAGAAGCTTTGATTAGCTATATCAGCCATGATCCACAGGAGAGAACAAGGCCTGAAATAAACTGCAGATTAGGCCCTCGGGTGCAGGATAAAAAAGATGCTACACTGTGATGTCATCCTTTGAGTTAATCTTGATTTGCATCAGTCAGTAGGTGACCTCACACCTGGCCAGGAAAATCTGTGTGAGCCCAAATCTAAAAACACAATTGAAAAAAGGCCAAACGAAAACCTTATTTTGCAGGTGCGGTCCAAAAAAAAACTGCAACTGCAATCATCCGCCTTATAACTAATGCATTTTGACTAATGGCCCACAGAGATGTAGACACAATTATAAACAATCACCCATCAGCATAAAGCTACTCTTAACTATACCTTATGATTACTCATTTAGAAGGCGCAAGTGATACTAAAACTATACTAAAATTTACTTTATTAAAAGGCCAAATTTTACTTACAATTTAGTCTAGCTGAAATGCATTGTGATTGGCTTGGTAGACCTAATGACTTTCTTTGGATATTGAACATATTGTTACAAACTAACAAACCATTGACAGATTCACAGATCATTTTGATAGACTTCGGTCTACTCTGTGGCAAACATGACACCAATGTGATGTGTACATAGTGAATACTTTATAACCTTAGAATGCATGAACCAGTAACCTAGATTTGGTTTCCAACAATCCTACTTTCATCATACGCAATAACATACCTGGCATTACGACAGACAGAGAACTGTTCAAAGGTAACCTAACCAACCTAGCATGGTCTAACGATTAGGCCTGTTGACAAATTATCTAGACAACAGCAAATTCTCACCTCAAGTAAGCTTTATTATATTTTCATATTCAAATATATGTTTAGCCTTTATGCAAACAAAATAGATAAAAATTTACTGCCACTGGAGCAAAAAGTTTAAACCAGCAGCATTTCATCTCATCCAAATAATTGTTAGGATAACGTTACCTAGTTGATCTTACTTAACTTAAGGTTAAGAATCATTTGTAGATTACTAATTATTTTTACTTCATAAAACTAATACACAATTTGGCTACATCTCCGTGATACATAGGGATTACTAAAACGCAAACTTGCCAAGTTAACAATTTAGCTAACAAAACCATTGCTAACGTTATTATCAAAATTAGGGTTGACGCCTCTTACAGGCTCAGTTACATTAGTTTTATAACAGTGACAAATATCTAACAAGTTAAGGTTATCACTCAATAACATTCTCAACACTCCATCAAATAGGTTATTTAATCAAAGATTATTGTTATTTCCCACTAAACATTTATTTGCTTTTAACGCATCATATTACCTGGTCGTATCGCTAGCCTAGCCTACAACATAACATTTTGCATGTTGTCTAACGTTAGCAAAATTATCCGGTTATATCCTGCTAGGCTAAGATTTGCTAGCGAAGAAGAAAGTTGTTCTCGTTTCGACAACTACAGTTAGCCAATATTGTCTTTACTATTATTACTGAAGTATAACGGTTTATTATAGTACATAGGCAATGGCTTGTTAACCTCATATATTTGTTTCGAATCAAAGTATCTGC
The DNA here is from genome assembly GCA_017657215.1 of Limnothrissa miodon. NCBI lineage: Eukaryota > Metazoa > Chordata > Actinopteri > Clupeiformes > Clupeidae > Limnothrissa > Limnothrissa miodon. The sequence continues at coordinate 520,246 of JAGFZM010000151.1, read as the reverse complement.
TAAAGGCTTAAGTTAACGGCTGGTCAGCTAGCTGTGTCACTTGGCTATCGATAGAAAGCTAGCAATACCACATTACCCTCCAACCCCTCAGTTAGCTACAGCTAACATGGGCTAGGGATGGCTATGAAAGGTTAGCCTGAAAGCGGGCTAAAACAACCCGGTTTCCGCCTACCTGTTGTTGTTCCTTGAGATCTCCTGCCTTCCTTTTCCTGCTAACTGTTTTTCTCGCCATAATCCGACACACACAGGTCCCTCACCCACATGGAGGGCAAAAGTGACGCTGTATACTGGATCATATAATGGCGATTTGCTATTTGTCTGTCTGGTTTAGAGGAAGCGTCTGGTGACCGAAACGGATGATCAGAAGGTTGCGCAGACAGCCTTCTATGTCCGGAATCGCACGCGAAGCTGGCTTGCTAACGCATTTCTTATATTTAGCTTTAGCAGTGAAGCTGTTGTGAGAGGTTTCCACCTCCCAAGCAAAGAAGCTCTTCTTCAGCTTCCTCTCTCGCTGGCTAGCTATTTCTTCACAAATCGCGTCACCAACGGCAACAACGGAGAGGCCGCGCGCAGCCGCACTCAAGTTAAAAATCAACAAAAACAAGGTCGAATGTGCATGGTTACGCACATGCGTGCGCGTTCCCTGGGACTGACTGACGTCATATGCATCGGCCTGTTTTTGAAAGCATAAATTTAACAGCAACAAAAAGTATAGCATTGCACACATGGTAGACATGTATCTATTTACAGAAATGCATCCTCTGTAGCATCTTACAAGTGACGACTGTTTAACATGGTTGGGGGCTCATAAGTTTTCATCCTAGCGTGTAGAGGAGATAAAACCAGGCCAAAGCTCATAACAGCCCGTAAAGTCAGAACTCATAAACGTCAACTACGCCTTCATTCTGCATAGAGCAAAGAACAAAGTCTAAAAACTATAGTGAATCTAATTAGGTCATGGCTACACTAAGCAGAAGTTATTATGACAGGCCTAGGCACCTACTTGTTGAAACAGTAAGGTTCAGAACAGAGAACACAGAAACATCCACTGACATGCATTCCATTTTTTCATCCGAACTACACTATTCTACCTGTGTGCAAATATGACAGAAAAGGGATAGCGTTAAAAAGCTGGCACATCAGCAAAATGCATTTGAAATGGGGCTGTGATCTACACATAATGTGTATTTTAAAATCGGATCTAGATTCAACTAAGCAAAATGACTATTGATAATAGAACAGTCAGCATTTCTTTTAGCATGTCCCTACTCTTTAAGTAAACAGTAAATGACTTTTCTTCCAATATCTTTTGCTATCGGGGCAAATCCATTTCACTTTTTCTGCTGAGCTGTTTCACTGCTCTGCTCGAAGGTTCACTGGCTGATGGAACAAAGGTGCTTTTGTTTCCACCTTTTCTCCCCTCACACATCCCAACCCCTTCTATAATAACTGAACATTCACCTTTTTTAGCCGATATAGGTGTCCTGTTTCTGTGGTGTGTGTCTATGATGGTCTGACAAAGATATCTGTCTCGCAATCATGACAAAAAATGGTAACAGAGGTCAAAAGTAATAGCTTTTAATCAGGGTGAACTTCAATGATTCAGAAGACAACTGAACATTTGAATCACATTTCAGGATCAACACATCTGACCCCACCCACCCCACATACCCACCCAATCATTATTAAGACAAATCTGACATAACACACCCACTCACTCCAGAGACCAATAACCACACAACCCCCCCCCCCCCACACACACACACACACACACACACACACACACCCCACACAGACCAAAGTATACAAGAGTCCTTGCTTCATGGTGATGATATTGAGTAAGTTCCACATATAAAACAGGCCGGCAATGTAGTCCAAAAAAGCCTTGCAGTTCAGGGAAGCTGTGCTCTCTATGGTTAGTTTTTCCCAAGAGCTTCTGCTGAGGACAGTAACACCGGCATTAGATGAGTAAGCACCCCGATCACTAGATGACCCCCGCCCCATCACAAATAAGCCAAGACTGACATACTGTTTTTAAAAACACAATCTAGTAGTTATCCAAAGCGGTGATCTGCTGGAAGTTTGTAACACCAGCCCAGAGGCATCTTGGGAAATAGTAGTTTGATGCCAGCAGCAGACCTCAGAGAACAGAAATTGAAGGGTTGTAGATAATGGTAAGACACCAAACACACACACACACACCTGTATTAGCAAAACATTGTTACTATTTTATGAAGAAATTTGCTCCGCAAGGAAGAAATTTGCTCCGCAAGGAAGTCACCTATGTTGTCTTGTTTGTTCATGGGAGTTCCAGGGAGATGGAGAACTGAGCTTAAAGATTAAGTCACACAATTGAGAATTCCTACCTTCAGTCACCTCATTTTAACTTTCTTCCTGCCAACCAAAAAGAAAAATCAGGTTCTTTCTGCCATGACTGTAGAACACAAAACAGGTCCACATACATTTATGCTAGACACACCCAAGACACACCCAAATTATATTATGATCCAACTTGGCCCAATTATACTTTAATGGATGTGAACCTGTTAACAGTGCTGTTTGTTGGCATGTCATTAGTCTCACACATCATGAAAAAAAGATTTCACGTAAACCTTTCTTTGGCTAAATACATGCACAAAAAAGAGCAGAAAACACTGACTCGCTTACAGATGAAAGTGCCCCTAAGTGGGCCCTCAAGAGAGGAAAGCAGACAATAATTTACATCTTGTTTAGGCAGTGCTGTTACAGCATGCAGATCTTTAAGATGTAAATTAAACTGAGATCCAAAATGATCTCTTGTTTCTTAATACACACTGGCTTGTTTTTGAATACAACTGGCTATCTGTGCCACCAGTTGCATCAGCTGTGTGTACAGAAGGACTTGAGAATAGGACTGAGCAAGATCTAGAGCCAGTCATCAGCTGGACACATGGGTGTGCCAAGGACAACTGGTTATGTCAGTAGGTCACTGAGTAGACATATGTGGGTTTCATTTCATGCCCAATGGAGATCAGAAAAAATGCACTTAAGAACATCTCAACCCATTTTTGCAAAAACAAAGGACATGGTTGAGAAGTAGGACAAGTCGCTGGGAACAGAACAAACATTGGTTGATGAAATCTATCAAGCTTCTTGAACACGCAGAGATCATTCTAAGTATAGAAGTAAATTACAGCATTAAATCACACACTCCTTCGCATTAGTAAACTCTTTAGAAAGTCTATAATTCAGATCTTCAAGTTGCAGATTTGACCGGAGGACCCGTTTTTGCAGCTAGCCTGCTTTTTTGCTTTTCAAAGCTGAGGGCCAATTACCTTATCTTCCCAACAAAATATTCAGTCCATCAAAACTATAAATTCAGTCTCGAAGGGCTTTTTAGTCTTTCCTAAAAAATAATGAAGGAAGAAACAAAAACCCATAACCTCACCACTTATTTCTTAACACGCCTTCTTCTTTATTAAAGTGTCAGTGTACTACTTTTTACATATTTTTTTTAAATAAACATTTATGTTGTGAGTCTGTGTAGGTGTCTGTTTGTCTGTGCTGAATTCACAAAGGCTGTTTAAATGCCTGGGAGTGCCCATACTGGTTCAGATCCTACTCTACGAGGATTTGAACAAATGCTTCTGTCTGCTTGGTTCCACTGGCACTTCTGAAGTTCATTCCAGTGCAACAGGCAGAAGGGGGCAGTAATTGAACACAAAATCTATGCATCACAGGTGTTAAGAGGATTGGTAAAAGAAGTTGTTTTGTGGATTAAAAAAAACATAAAAATGAAGCAAGAACCCACAAAATTATATATATATATATATATGACAGCTTAGAGCTGAAAAAGCTGAAACCAAGCGCCAGTTGCAGAAAACAGAAAGGACACTTCTTTTAACTTGTCTAAGTTCTTCTTGTTATCTCACAAGAGTGTGTACATAGGTTTGTGGGTTTGTGTATATGTGTCTGTTCGTCAGCGTTTGTATTCCAGTCTGTGTAGCAGAATGCCGTCGAACCAGCAGCAGCAGAGGATGGCAGCATCGTTAGCTGAGAGGATCCATCTCAGAGTCTGTGTCTCCAGTGAAGGCGCTCTCTCTCTCTCTCCCTCTCTCACCCCCTACACCTTATCACCACCCCAATCACCACCGCCACCCAGCACCTGCAAAGCCACCTGCCTTTTTTTACCCGCTAGATCACGGTAGACAGACGAGAGACAGACAAGAGACAAGAGACAGATGAGTCGGACGCATTCCCTCCGCTCCCCTCCTTTGTTCCTTTCCGGAGAGATCCTGCGGTCGGGGGATATGTCCACAGGCAGGCCCATCCTCGCAGCCACCCTCCATTTCGTATCGCTCCGGCGCCAGGAAAGGTCCAACAGCAGAACTAAATATCAAAAGGCTCAGCCCACAGCCCTTGTTACCCTGCCACACCTTTCCCTTCCCTTGCTCTCTTATTCCCTTGTTCGCTCTCCTCCTCTCTCCCTTTCTCCTTCTTTCTCTCTCCCTCTCTCTGTGGGTGGCAGCCTTGCAACATGACAGAACCGGGCATGCTGGAAAAGGAGCGGGGCGGGGCTCAGCTGGCTGTAGCAGCACGGGCCATCAGGTCCTCCAGGGCTTTGTCCTGGTCGTTGTTGTGCACCAGTAGCACCTCCTTGATGGCGTCCCGCTCAAAGCCCATTTCTCCAAACCGAGACATGAGCTGGAGGAACTCCAGTGCCTGGGCCATCCAGAGGAACAGTGATGGAGAGAGAAAAGGAGGTGAAAATGAAAGAGTGAAAATAAGGACAGAGACAGAGAACATTTCCACATTCTCATAAATGCATCTAGATACCTTTTAATCTATACTGTATGCATATTTATTATGTGTGAAAAGTTAAACTGGTGATGCAGAGCGAAGAATCATTCTGAAGTCACATGAATTCAAAAAGTGGCTCAAAGTGGCAAATGTGAGTCATTACACTAAAAAACAAACACACACACACACACACTTGGGTGCCTTTGTGATGTTGCTTGGTCAGGCCTACGGCTAACAGGGGTGTTTTCCTATTGTGAGCCAGAGCCAATCAAAGAACAGTTTAAGGCATCCACTAAGGGGCCGTTCACACGGACACGCTTTTTTAACCTCCAGGCGCTCAATAGGCGATTTCAATAGTTTCCCTATGGAACGATGCGTCTTTGAAAAAGTTCCACTGCTGCAATACGTTCGGCTTTTTTTGTGGCTTGCGTCTCCTTCTAAAAACGTGAGGCTTCTAAAAACGCCAGGCGCTCAAAGTTGAAAATGGTTGAACTTTTGAGGTCACGTTTTTATTTACAATGGGCGTCGCATAGCAACGTTTACGTTCTTAACCGCTTTGCAAACGGCGAGTTTTTGGAATGGTTGCGACACAGTAGGCGCTTTTGGAGGTGAAAAACGCTTTCCGTGTGAACGGCCCCTAAGGAGTTACTCTCTGCCAAGTTTAGCGGCATTCCAGCATAGGTCACAAGTCAATGATGTCACAACTAGGCCAAAGAAAGATGTTGGTGTGATCACTGTGGAATGAAACAGTGGCCTGTCAGTGTGCCTATTCTTCTGCTGTGTGTGTGTGTGTGTGTGTGTACCTTCTCTTCTGAACACTGGTACATCTCTAGACACTCCTCCACTGCGCTGGCATCAAAGCCTTGCTCACACAGACGGCTGTGGATGAACAAGTAATCCAGCACCTGACAAACAAAAGCAGCACAACATGTTGGTTGATATACCCACATTTAGGAAAAATAACATATCAAACACACATATATTTTATTATCTGACTATAAAATGGAAATATTCACTATATAACGTCATATTATGTTCATGTAAAATATGGAATGACTACATAGCCCTTTGCTCTTGCTGTTTGAGTTGTGTGCTATTAACTAGTATGTGTAAGACCTCAGCACAACTAGGTTGCCTTATGTCAGGACCTTGTTAATCTCAGAAAATGGGTCACGTCATATTTCATCATGAAGGCATATGTGTAAGGCTACAAGGTCCGCAATAAGACCACTAAAGGTTGGTCAGTGATTGATGTCCCAATATTGTCTGCCTGGCTCAAAACAATCCCCTTCAGTACCTGAAGATAAGATCGGCTGGCTAATAAACATGCATATGTGTTTCCATCAATGGTTGTGGTATAAATGACGTTTTGTTTTACGTTGACGTTTTGTTTAACTACTTTGATGATTAAACTCCTGTGCTATGGTGCAAAGTGCACTTAAAGAGACAGTCACCTAACAAACCTGTTCTTAGGCTGGGCATACACTGTGCGATTTTTTCAATCGCGTCATTCAGCTCCTGCTCAAACTGTAAAGTTCGTAGCTTACGACCACTACACTATACGACCAATACACACCACACGGAGATTGACTATGCTCACCAAGAACAAACACGCTGCCTTGGCAATTTGTTTTAATTAAAAAAATGAAAAAAGGCAACGCGAGATGTGTATAGAGAACTGGAGATAAGCAGCGAGAGTATTGGAATCAGAACATATAAATTATTTTCCTAGGCATATGCAGGTTATGACTTGCCACAGTTCGACCAGTTGTGCCTCTATCGCCTGGGTGTTGCCATGCTGTCCGGCTTCATCATTTAACTTTTGTTTTTGCACATGCGCTGTGGGATGGACTGCATTAAATCGGCTCGTGCCATTGCTTCAACAGTGCGATGCCCTCACGACGGGCGACCAGAATTTCAAACGGGTTTGATTTTCTTGCGACCATTTGCTTTGATTTCTGATCGGGAGCTGGTCGTGAGGTCGCTTCTCCTTACCCCATGTACACTACACGACGCACGATGAAGGCAAAACTCAGGCAGATCCCAAAGATAGTCGCAACACTGAAAAATCGTGGCAAAATGGGCCAAAAATCGCACAGCGTATGCTTTATACAATACCTCTTTTCCGAGAGAAGGCTTAATGTTACTACACAACAAGATTGTAGAATAGATAAACTGTACATTTTGGAAGTGGTTTGTGTGACCCCTGCCACTGGCAACTTCTAAGCTGACATTTTTTGCTTTTTATTGCAAGAATAAATTAGCCTTGAAATCTAAACATAGTGTAGCGGTAGAAAACGACTTTGCTATGCAGAAACTACATAGAATAACTGTCAGTTACTGTGTTTTACCTTTGTAATCATTTGAAGTCAGTAGTTACTGCAAAATTGATACTCCTATATCTCTAAAAGATTGGACTAGAATAGTTAAGACCAAGAAGATGTGCAACTAAATTTTCACAAAATGCGTAGTTACAGTAGTTTGCCTTTGTTGTTGGAATTAGCTGTAATCTCATGTAACAGGTCTGCTGCTGGTACACACCTGCTCCACGTTCTGTCCCTGTCTTTGCATGGCTTTGATGACGCCCTTGTAAGAGTAGCCCATTCCCACGACGGTCTCCACGCACTGTCGCTCGGCAGGGGACAAGCTCAGCAGGGCCCCTCCACAGGGGAGTGAACCGGGGACCGGGCCAGACACAGGAGGGCACTGGGGGAAAACAAAGGGCAATAAGATGACAATGTGCATGAGAGATCTAGTGCCTATTGCACAAAACTAGGATAAGGGATTAACCCGGGATATCTTGGTTATCCTGTCTGAATTAACCAATCATTTGTCAGTATAGGCAAGATATCCCGGCTTAATCCCTTATCCTAGTTTTGTGCAATAGGTCCCTAGTCTTCAAAAGTGATCCTGACAGGTCAGTGATGTTCATATTTGTTTTTTTCTGGTCCAGTATCTGACATGAGCAGAAGAAATTACAGACCTTTTATAAGATTTCAAGAGACTTTACAGTTTTCCAAACTTATCAATGTGTCAAAAGTAAAGACGTCTTCATAAACAGACCTGTTTTGGTGTGCCGTTGTTGTGTGTGTGTGTAATTGGCTCGTGGGAATGGGATGAATGGACAGTCCTCTGCAATGCATGGGGGTTGCCGTTGGGCATGCCCGAGCGGGGAGGTCCAGGCACGTAGCCACCGTGAAAGGGAGCTGCGTCTGTGGGCGAGTCGCCTGGGTCAGAGAGTTTGGGGAAGGTGAGCGAGCGGATGTTGCATGGTCGCTCGGCGTCCACGCAGCCCACCCCCCCAATGCCTCCTGCGGCCACCCGCTCCAGGTCCAGCAGCGCCACCAGGCCGTTGGGCTTGTGAAAGAGGCCAGCTTTAGACTGCAACGGGGGTGTGCAGCTGCGACGCGGGTCCACCACAGGGACCGAGGTGGAGATGGGAGCTGGGGCCAGAGAAGGAGCAGCAGCCGAAGGAGGAGGAAGGCTAGAAGCGAGGACAACCGGGGAAGGTTCTTGGGCCTGAGTCAGGGGGCTTGGGGGCTCGGCCTGGGGCTGCGCCTGCAGGATGCTCCTTAACTCCTCTTTGTCATCCAGAGTCTTGAGCTCCAGCTTGTCAAAGGGGTCCTCCTCACGCTCAAAGTCGGCCAGGTTTAGGCCGTAAGAGGGGTGAGGGGGCTGGCTGGAAGCGTTGGCAGCACCCATGCTCGGGGCCGGCAAAGGCGTGAGGATGGCATTGTGCCTCAGGCCTGCTAGTACAGGGTTCAATGCCGGAGGGGGAGGTGGTTCCTGCTCGTCGGAGGGGCGGGAACGCTTGCCACCGGCCAACCCACCGTCAGAGTCCTGAGAGGAAGCGGCCTGGGCCTCCTGTTCCAACTGAGCACTGGCAGCTGCTGCTACTGCCGCCTCTGCTGCTTCTGCCTCCGCAATCTGGGCGCGGGCTAGCTCCTCCCCCCAGCACACGGTTCGTCTCTCCAAGGAGAAGTCATACTAATGGGGAAAGACACACAGATGTCAGCTTTTCACTAAACATGCTGAATACCTCCAGAGACAGACACAAAACAGCTAAAAACATACGCTTGACTGATTTATTCTGATTTATTCTGTTCAGCAGCACCCTTCCCATAGGAGCTATTGGAAAAGGAATTCTGCACTTAAGAGCAATAAGATAGAGAAAGACAGGCTCTATAACAAGCAGGCAGAGACAGAGTTCTGAAGTTATGGGGACAAGGACACAGTGACGGAGACTTGGCTTCACCTGAATGTCCGACAGCACAGCGCCACAGTCGGGCAAGCAGAATCCGATGGGAAGGCCCACTTTGGCCGGGCAGCGGAACTTGTCATTAAGCCTAAATGGAACATCATCAAGGTAGCTGATGGGTCCTGTTGGAAAAGGATGAAAATACTTTAATTCTGTTGAACCATACCAGCATGCAGCAGCTTTTCTCACTGTTGCAAGTGTAAGAAAACATAACAATGATGCAATCAGATCCTAGAGTCAAGAAACTCAGACCCGCTCACTCAACCCTTCAACCAATTAAAATGTCTTTGTTGTTCTCCCTTTGGGCAGCATAATTTCAAAACAAAGGTCTTCAAAGTCAGTTTTATTTGTCAATTTCTTCAAATGTACTTTACATACAAAGGAATTGAAATTACGTTTCACACTTGTCCCATGCATAGACGTTGACAACAATAAAGTGCAGATGCACAACAAAAAAACAATAAGGTAATGTTAAGTAAAAGAAGTGCAAGTAGGCTTAAGGCATTACACTTAGGTAACATCCAGGATATAACAAGACATATAGTAAGTGTTCCAACAGTGTGCACTGGGAAGTAGTTTACTAGTCTACTTGAGGTAGTCCCAGGTGGTTGGTAAGGGTTTTTTGTTTTTAGTGCAACACAAGATTGTAGCATCAGTAGTAGTAATATAAACAGTGGTAAAAAAGAATACTAAAATCTTGGTTTTTCAACAGAAAATTCCCAATACACAAAAAACTATGATATTCAATCCAGAAAGATCTTCTCTCTACACGCTTGGTCACAAGCCTAACGGCAGTCACATTCAACTGGAGTCAGTCTGTCAATCAGATACTGTAAACAATTTTATAACTGGAAGTTCTGTGATCCTGACTTGGAAAGGCAAGCTCATGACGACTACATTGCATATCAAACACATATGATATGAGTGTAATCTCTAATTTATGCAAGAGCACGGAGGATATATGTCCTTATTACGAACCCCCAAAATGCTATACGTCTTCTGTGCATACACTATGCTAGGTTCTTACAAGAAAGAATTAAAAACAGAGGGCAAACATTTACATTGTGCTACCACAGACTGCTTTTTACTGACTATTATTAAGACACTACTGTGACAATGTGTTACATATAAAATGTTACCATGGCTTGTACAGGAAGCAGTTTTTGTTAAATAGTTTTTGTAAACAATGTTTGTCATTTTTTTTGACAAATTTCCTCCCTGTAATACAAAAGGTTTTCTTATTCTTAAAAGTACTGGTACCTGCATTTCCCTTTTCCTGGTAAGTATTCAAATCCCCATACCTTGTCTATTCACCATTGCTGTGAGCCATTAGCTTGCTTTCCTCCAAAACTTGAACAAAATAACCTAGATATAATACGGCATCTGTTTTCAATCCTGCATCACCACCAAAACAATGAGCAACACCATAGAAAGCTAGGACAGCTTGTTTTCCTTCACACTACAGAAAAGCCTGTGTTAAACTTACCGGTGTTATAGGTATCTGATCCAGACTTCCTCGCAGCCATTTAGAGAATCTGAAATTTAGAAATGTATTGAAACTAATTACTAAATTAGAAATATAATAAATATATAAAATACACATGAAAACTGATACCAAACTACAGGGCCCTAATTGCTTTTAGTCGGTCAATTGATGAGTCATATGGCCACATACCACCTAATAAAAACAAAACAAACCAAATCCACAATGTCTCCTATCTTTTACTGAACACACAATTCCAGCGTAAGAAAATAGTGTTTAACTGGTTGTGAAGGCCCCCCTTCATGAGAGACTGTAATGCAAACAGGATTGAAGTAAAGGCCTCCCTACAAGTAAGTCACAAGGAACAAGAAACCTGTGATGTGAAATGGGTCTCTGTAATAGTCTAGTCCACATGACATAGGTCTGGGCCTTTTTTGGCAGAAAAAATCAGATGAAAATGAAACAGACTTTTCAACAGACGGATGTTCGACTGACCTTGTTTCACATTAAAACATGTCACACAGACACAGGCCGATTCATTCAAAACCAACAGGAAGGCCGTCGGGCCCAATTTTCCATATCACTCAATACTGACATGAACCCAGATTCTGGAGAACGATCACATGTGAAATTATGTCTTTAATGTGCATAATGGGCATTAAAGTCTAGATTCCTGATTCAAACTTGCTATATTCTTTTAGTCCATTTGTCAACAGTCCACATACCAAGTATTCCAAAAAAACATGAAGTAATTTCTAGAACAGCTATAAAACCTTGACACTTAGCAAATGCATTGCATAGCTAACATTACACACTACCAATTACTAAATCAGTTTTAACTTCACATCAGGTCAACTTCTGCAGACATGATAGGCGCTTACATTTTGCCTATGCAGGGGAATATAGTTGAAATGTAGTCTACCCTGATAAATATGCATTTGGTGAATTCTCTTTAAGCACATTAAGTCAAAACAGGTTTTTGTCTTTTGGTTAGTCAGTCACCAAGCATCGCAAACTTTTAATAGTGCAGTCTTCCATCGGAATGGCACTTTTCAAAACAATCACTCTCCTCACCGTCACTTGGCAGTCAGAGAATGACGATGAATTTAAAAAATTTATTTTAGGCCTACAGGCTTTGGTTCTGTGATCAGTTCGTGTTAGGCTATAGCGTGAAGAAACCATCTTATCTAGTGTTTAAAAGGAGTGACCCAAACAACTCTAAACTGCATTACACACTAAACACGTATAAAAGAAATGTACATGACGTACCGGGAGTCGTACCTCTGTCTCTGGAATTACCGTAATTTAACTTAGCTTTATCACCACATAACAACATTTAAAATGCTTGTGAAGTGAACAAAATAATGCATGGACAAAACAAATATACAGCAATGAACGTGAACTGCGACGGTGAAAGGCTCATCAGGGGGGGAATTCATGTAGCAAAGCTAGCAAGCTGTCTATTTCGGTTAACGTTTCTATCCCCTGAAGATCGCAAATAAATGTCGTTGGCATTACATATATAACCGGTAGAACATCAGACACGTCACATAAGTAACATCGTTATAAATACCAATAAAAGCTAAAAGTTAGAGGGTGACTTGACTTACTGATTCTGTCTGACTGCCTAGATTAGTTGTTGGCTAACGTTAGGTGTCCTAGCTAACGTTAACAATTTTGAAAACGGGCGTAGAGCTAACGGACTTGTTAAGTAACAGAATAATGTCAAGACAAGAAACAGACTAGTTTTCTCAGTGAATGTTGCTTAACATGTTTGGACTTTTAATTTCTTAAAAATGTGCGTTTTACGTGGTGACAGCCACGGGCAACATGTCTTTCTGAAATAGCCTAAATGGCTAACGTTGTAATGATATAATAGCCGACGAGCTAACATGCTAGTATGTAGACTGTCTGAAGTCCAGCATCTCGGCCTTCTCGCTCCTTCCTTCGCCACCGCCCCTCTCTGCTGTCATTAACACTTCTTGTTCTATTAGCCGTCTTACCGATATCTGCTCCGTCCTGCTACTCCCAATAGTCTCAACACGTCTCTTGAAGAAGATACCTCCGTTCCGAGATAAATCGGTAAGAAGTTTTAGTGAGACCAAAATCTATTTCCTGCTTCATCAGGGCACGCCATCTTGATTTGCCCATTTACCCATCCCCTGGTTCCTGTATGACGACACATTTCCATTGACTGATTCCGGCTTTGACCAACCCCGCTAGAGACTCTCGATAACGTCAATGGCAACGGGGCCTGACCAAGGGCCCCACCGGCCCCTGCACATGGGGAGTGCACGAGCTGTTCTGTAGGTCTATATCTATTTAGAAAGGTAAATGCCACTAGACAAAAAACCTCATGGAAGAAATAAAAAGAACTAACGTTACAGCCTGACTGCCACATTTGTTTTAAACTAGTTTTGGGAAGATTAGTGCATTATGCCAGGGTAGGTCTTGTAAAAAAAATGACCACGTGTTTATAACAACATAAATCTAAAACCTTGTGGAATGCATTCAGATTTTAAATAGGTTAATTCTAGGTGGTAAAATTTCGAAAAATGATAGGCCTTGTGTGGAAAAGAGTCTGGGCCTGCATTTTAAAGAGGGGCTAAGCAACGTTCTGTTTTTCTCTCTCACAAGCTCCCTCTAAAGACCGCTGTATTGCATTGTATTGCACTGCATTCTATTGGAGGCGGTCCGCGCTGCTGAACATTGCAAGTGCTGTATCTGCACTATAGGCCACGGTGGCGCATTGTACACCGTTCGTTCGCCGTGTAATGACTCATTTTAGCATCAGAAACAGTATGAAACAGATTAATTAAAAGAAAAATGTTGCATAGTGGGCCTTTAAAACATCTTTTAGATTATGCATTCATCATCAGTCCACAAAACTAAAATCCACCAAGTAAACAACAATTTTAGATAAGCTTAGCTTATTGCAGCATATGTTAAAAACCAAGACCATACAAATCCATATCAAGGACTTTCAGTTTGCCTGAAATTCTAAAGCTATGTCACAAGTTTAAAGGAGAAATCCGGTGTGATTTGGACCTGGACTGTACTGGAAGATGTTACCGAGTACAAACATATATCCAATGCCAATATTAAGCCGTTTTTAGCCAAAGCTTTCATTAACTTTACACTGCTAGGGCACAGCTTTGCCTACGCAGCTAAATCGCTAATTTTACACCATTAACAAGGTTCAAAGTTACTCCACACTTCACTGGTAGACTTCTGAGGGCCCTGACATTTAAAATGAGACAATGAAAACTTTGAAAGTGTACAGGTACTTTATGAAAATGTATCACCTTTAAATGTATCACCTTTAAAGTTCAGTGCAAGTGTCCCACATAGATAATATACACATTTGCAGCTATTGGAAATTGGTATTAATGGCAGTAAATTAAATTAAATCAAATTCAATTTTATTTTATTTTATTTGTGCAGAGCATTAATCAAGTCATGTGCTTTTTTGTCCTTTCAGCCCTATACACAGTATAGGCAAGTGAGATGAGACAATGTTCCACCATGGATCCAAGTGGTGCTTACATTAAGCTAACAATAAATAAGGCTATGTATGGTGCACATAGGCTAAAATTAAGTCTACTTATATGCTAATAAGCTACATCTACTGCACCTACATTATATACATAAAGTGTGTCAAGTCTGCAAGACAATACACAAGACAGCATAGAAAAACCTTGAACAGAGCAGAAATTTAGCAGTGTAATACAGGTGTAGTACAATATGAGGTGCATTGAGGTAGAGTATGGTATTTAAGCAGAGGGTTCTGCATATTTTGTCAGATCTTGTAGCAGCATAACAGTCATGTATGTTCATCAGTGTTACAACAGTCATGTTTTGCTCAGCAGTCTCACTTGAGGGAAGCTCTTACCCATTCTGGAGATACGGGCAGCTATGTTTCTGTACCTTTTCCTAGATGGCAGTAGGAAATAACCCATGGGATGGGTGTGGGGTGTCTTTCACAATGCACAATTGAGGCTTTGCGCAGACAGTGTGTATGATGTAGATGTCAGGGAACAAAGGAAGAGAGGTCCCAAATATGTAAAATAGGCTACCAAAAGTTATCTCTCATAGCACCTCACAACAAAAACAATGAGCAACAGGGGGAAGGAAAAAATAGCTATTCATTTTTTATCTTGTGGATTAGGAAGAAACCTTGGGCAAGTTTTCAACCTCCCAGATGGTTAAGGACTCACGATAACCATACCATCATAATAATTCCAGGATAGTCCCACTGACTCCCACATCATAAAATTCTGGTGTTAATATATCATAATAGTCCCATCATTAAACCGGCACTAAGCAACATTCTGTTTTTCTCTCTCACAAGCTCCCTCTAAAGACCGCTGTATTGCATTGTATTGCACTGCATTCTATTGGAGGCGGTCCGCGCTGCTGAACATTGCAAGTGCTGTATCTACCGCTATCGGCCACGGTGGCGCATTCTACACCGTTCGTTCACCGTGTAATGACTAATTTTAGCATCCTAAACAGTATGAAACGGATTAATTAAATGAAAAATGTTGCATAGTGGGCCTTTAAGAGCAGTCAAGTCATAGAATTATCCAGTCTTGGGCAGTGCAGTAGCACCATGCAGGGTATACACTGTCAGGGTTGTTCACTGAGTTGAATCCAGTCCACCCGGTTAGAGATGCAGGAGCAGACAGTGGCAGGGATGACTCTAAGCAGGGTGGTAGTGGTTAGTGGAATTTGTTACAGACAGTCCAGGAGGTTAGTGACACAGGATTAGGCGGTGGGAGGCAGGGATGACTCTCTGCAGAGGAGGTAGTAGCATTGATGTGTTATGTTTCGTGCATAGGACAGCTACACATGTAACACAGAAAAAAACCTTTCCCCCCTGTTGTTGATTTTGATATTAGGAATTACAAGGAGACCAGCATTCTGTGACCTTAACAAGTGACATTCTTTTAATATGATGGAACATTTTAAAGGAACAGCACAGAAAATAAATAATGAATAAAAATGAATGCCCATTTTAAAAATGCCTATCTTTATCATTAAAACTAGATTTTTTTAGGTAGGCCTACATGCAGCTGTGACCTATACTGATCAATACTGTCGGCTTATTTCACAGCATTTTTTACAGCCTAAAACGTAGGTCTATGCACGTGACAATTAACTTTCTTGTATCCTTCATCCCTCTAGGTCACTGTTTCGGTTATAGTGTGCGCTTCAACTCACTCTACGCAGGTTACTGCAAAACTAAAATCTGTCCTGTACAGCCTAAACTCTTCTGCAGGGCGTACATTCAACTCCCAGAAAGTAACATGGGCCAGTCGAATCTACAGGCTGCCTTGTACAACCGCGGCTACGCAAAAACGTGCAGGCGCAAGCAGACACGCAACGGGATAACCGGAAGCATCGATAGGGCGATTTGGTTGAAGGCAAAGAGTCGGTGACCGTAGTCCGTCAATCTAGGAATTTTGCATTCGTACTGATAGAAGCAGTAGATATTAATTTCTAAAAATTTCTCAGAAGAGTTTGCGGTGACGTAGGTCTGACCAGATAGCATATTTTGCATTGAAAACATCATCCGAAAGGAGGCTGGTTGTGGACGTTTGAGGGGAGCAGCTACAGACCCAGATAGCTAAACAAATGTAAACAACCACTGGATCAGCTGTGCAGACGGCGAAACGGGGACGAATCAGAAAGACGCAAAGATGTCAGCGAAAGCTACGTTTTATTAACTATAGTTTGTGATTTATAGAGTTCGCATATTCCTATAAGTAGCTTCACACATAAATCCTGACCGCCAGGAACAATTTGTTGTAAGACACCTCCCTACCAGCGAGCTAACTATTGCTTCCTTGGAGCTAACGTCAATAGCAAGATAGGTGGCTAGCGACGCTATTGAACAAGCTGAATGCGTTTTAGTCAGTTATTTCTGTGGTACCTTTTTAATGTAGGTTGTATAATTAGAATAATAGCTTCAAAAACTGTATTAAAAGGTGACTAAAAACGCACCCCCCTTGGATCGGAATATCGCTAAGCTAGCTGGATAAACCTTAGTTGACGTTGTTTGCTTTTGGTCAAAGTATATTCTCAGTTTGCCCGTAAACTGAAGACAAAAGCTTGAGGTCAACTAGTTACGTGAGAAATTCCCATCCAACGTTAGAGTTTTCAGTTCTTCAACCACAAATCGAAAGCTTAAAGAGGGGTGTTACAAATCAGGTAACGTTAATATGTCATTCGTCTGTGAACTTCTCATGAACGTAGGCCTGTGAATGTAAAAGTTGTGCAATGTACCAGCGTGCGTTCGTAATATTTCTAATAGAACGCAACACTTTCAAATTAATGAGGACATTTGTTAAAACACACCAACATTGTAGGATACTGTTCTCAATCAATTCCAATTCTGTTGGTTTGACCAACTGTCAACAGTGTTCCAGCTGAGGTAATAATTTCAGCATTCCTTACTGCATTTGTTTTCCTCATACATTTGTCTTTTGTGTCTAGCGAGTGAAAACAGACAGAAGGATTGTCATGGCACACCAGCAGATGCCCAGCTCTCAGAAGGCCCTGATGCTGGAACTTAAGTCCCTACAGGAGGAACCAGTGGAAGGGTTCCGCATCACTCTTGTGGAGGAGTCTGACCTCTACAACTGGGAGGTTGCAATTTTTGGTCCCCCTAACACACTGTATGAAGGGGGTTACTTTAAGGTGAGGGTAATTTAATAACAAAATAGTTATTTGCTTGCTTGTTAGTTTTTGTAAGATAGAATCTGGTCAGCGTGTCTGTTGCTCACTCGCCTTTTCTACACCCATACTCAGGCAATCAGCAGGCTTCTACTGTGACTAATTTAGTGTATTATTTTACCTGTGAATCCAAAGTTAAATCTCTTTCTCTCTCTCTTTCACTCTGAGTCTTTCTGTGTCTCAATCTCTCAAATACTTTCTTTGCTTATCCCCTTTTTTCTACTGGCCTCCCCACCACCCCTCTAACTGGATCTTTTTTCCCCTGGTGGTGTGATCCTTATACTCTACACTATTTTTAGCTATGACATAGTAATGGTATCTAAGAGAGTGTCTGTTGAAAGTGAGAAGGACATAGGGAAGCTCTCTTGCCTTTTACCCCTTAGGCTTAGTCTGAACTCTTAAATTATGTCATTCATACACATGTGTGCATGTCACTATTGCAATGACGTCACATCTCTAAGATGATATTAGACAACCCAACACACCAACATAGCAAAGACTGCTGTCTAAGTATGCACTGGGCGCATACATTTCTCAAATATTCACACATAGATGCATAGATTCACAAAAATAGATGCTGGGAATTACTCCATTCCCTTATCTCTACCCTTGATCAAATGTATTACTATCTGTGGAGAAACCCCACAAGCTGGCTTAGCTGATGTGCCAGACCACCTATTGTGTCCCATTAGTTCTACTTAAGGGCAGTAAGATTTTTTTTGGCAAGGTGTACTGCCCTCTGTAGCCTTTAGTATTTATCAGCCTGTTAATGTGTATGGAGGGCTATAGTTCTGGTGAATAGGGTAAAAAAATAAGATATCCCCACAAAACGTTCACATCTGATTATTCACATTGACATGTTTTTTTTCCTAAAGTCTATAAGCTCTAGATGCAGGGTACCTCTATTGAGGAAATTCCTATCCGTACCATAGTGTTTGCATTGTATTACACATTGATGGTCAGTAACACTAGGGTTAATAGTATAAGCAGACCTGAAAAAAAGTATTCCATACTTAATGGCTCATCTTCACATATGGAGAAAATACATCCATTTAAAATCTTAATACAAATGGGTTTCATGGGGATATGATATAGGGATATGCAGTAATATGTGTCTCTATAGGCTTTGAAGAGATCAGCAAGCATAAAAAACTACCACCAATGTAATGCTATTCTACATAAATGTGGTATTCCATTGTGAAAATCACAATGTGTCGTACTACCCTCAGACATCAACCATCAACACTCTGTTTCTTGGGCTGTGTGTACACTTGAAGAGTGCATGTGCTTTACCAGAAATTGACCACAATTTCTACTTGACCTGAACTTGGCCACTGCTCAATAGCTGGTCATTCATGCAATAAATGCATCTACCCAAAACAATTTATTAATGTGCCCGTTAATCTGCTCATCCACCCGCTCATCTAATCAGCCTACATGGCTAAACTCCACAGTGTTCCTGCCATTTCTTCTCTCCCATCTCATTTTGTTCAAAGCTCAATTACATTTAGGACTGAACCACTGCTCCGCCTAATGGAGGATGGGGAACCCCTTGTTAAGGGAATCCCTCTCTAATCTCTCGCTGGATAGCCTGTACTGGGCTGTCCTCCATGCTGGGAGAGTTTGATAGCACTATCATTGTAAAAGCAGAAAACTGCCCCTCCCGGAGAAAAGACGTGCACATTTTTGATTGTCTGTGTGTGTGTTCTGTGCCCACTGCTCTAATCAATAAAAAGGTGTGTTTTAAGAATGCAGTAGTGGCAAATTGTTTTGAATGAAATGCGTAGGATATGTGTTAACTTGGGCTAAGATGGGTTAACTAATTTCCCTGGTAGGGATTTGGACATTGTTCTCTCTCTTCTCTTGTCCTTTACTGATTTATCTGTATCCTGTAAACTGATATCTGCTGCAGGAATGTTCTATACAAGGACAGGGCACAAACCTTGGCTTCCATTGAAAGTTAGTCAGGGTTGGGTGTCCGCAAAATTGCTTGTGTTCTTTTGCCTTTACCAGAAGTACTTCATAAGAAACGAACACAACCCTATTCAAAAACGGTAGAGTTGAATCTTGTCAGATAAAATGCTTTACCAGGGCTTTGTCACTTTTCACTTATGAACAGGGAAAGCTAGTTCATCCAAGGCCAATATTGTTTTTTTTTCTCTCTCTCTCTCTCAGGCCCACATCAAATTCCCCATTGATTACCCCTACTCGCCTCCCACATTCCGCTTCCTCACCAAGATGTGGCACCCAAATATCTATGAGGTTAGTTTTCAGTGTGAAAGACAAATCTTGCATGCACAACCTTGCTGGTCATACAACTGTTGTTTTGAGCATGTTGTTGAGCACTTTTATCCACATACACAATATGTTGAATATATGTTTACTTCGAACAGAAAATTTGAACAATTTTAAGTTTGCATTAAAAATTCAGAGCCAGTGGCGGAGCTAGACTTTTTACTTGGGGGGGCCAGGGGGAGGCTAAAGCTATTTCAGGGGGGGCAGTATATAACAATGAATTTTCAACAAACACAATAAATTGCTAATAATAATATTGCTAATACTAATACTAATATTGCAGTCACGATCAAAATCCTTTCATGTAGTACATCTTAAACACGCGAGGAGATAATATTTCTGTGGCTGAATTATATTTGTTGCTGATACAGAGCACCAACTACTTCACAGGAGGGACATGGCAGTTAAGAGATTTTACCGATTACAGAATTCAGCAAGCTCTTCTCAACAAGACGTGCGGGCAGAATGCTGTACCGCAACAGGGGGGGCACCTGGGGGGGCTAATAAGATTTCGGGGACAAATGCTACCCCGGGCCCCCCCTCTGGCTCCGCCCCTGTCCAGAGCTAAACTCCATCCAGTTGCGCAAACTCTATGCTGAGTGCCCACCTATTGAGATTAGTTTTTCTTTATGAAAAAGAACCTGTAAATTGACTAAAATGGTAATATACACTAGAAATACATTATACTGTCTACTGGTACTGTTAGGTACTGCAGGGGGTCCGCGAAAATATTTCGTCTGAGGCATTTTTTTTCTCTTCCAAAAAATAAAATTTGTCATAGTTAACATAATGTTCAAAAGAAAATTGCTTCATATTCGTTTTTAAATAACACATTGTAGGCTACCCATGAATCATGCATGTGATCATGTGATCCCTGTGTAACATTTTGCTAACCTATGCCAAAACACATTAGCATTCATAAATGTACAAATACAGGTCACCACTTCAGCCTGAGCCTGATGTGACACTGCCTCGCAAATTCCGTCCGTCCTAGAATAGAGAAGCTCTGTTCCACTCACCAGGTTCAGTGCTCTCACTAGGACCTGGTAGCTGATCAGTTATCTTTAATTCTTCGTCCCACTAGGCCTATAAAAAAAATGTGACCCTTGTGATCTTTTTTTTTATTTGAGTTGGATCATCGCGATTAAAGAACACTTCCCCCCGTGCGTTTTAGTTAAATAGCTTCGTATTCAGCAAACTCGTTCTTTTCATTCCGGGAGATAAATTACGTTTGATTCGTCTGTACAGTGTCGGGACTGATGGACCCTGAACTTTGCGGGGTATTTGTTCTGTGTGATGTTTTGCTTTGTTGTTTTTTTTTTAATGAGAGTCTGCGGTCTTTGCGCTTCAAGGCGTTCTGCGCGAATTCATTCATCCAACGTTCCATCACAATAAAATGATAACGATAATCTCATGTGTTTGTGTTTCCTTCTGAAAGACAAAGTTATTTTACACAAGAGGAAGAGGTTTTCTGTCTTTATCAGTTTGAGCTAATTAAGCTTTGCCTGAATTTAGCTGAATATATCCAGCTAGTTAACCCTTGTGACATTCATTCTGTTATAGGGCGAATTTATGCAACTATGTAAAGAAACGAGTTTAGAATGTGTGCGTTTGTGTGTGTGCGTGCATGCATGTAGGCACTCGACTGACGGTCCAAATGACGGCAGGATTTGAGGTGGGCCAGGTGTGTATGGAGTAAGATAGCTGTCAAAAAGTTTCTTTTCTCAACAAGTAATGCCTGTGAATGGGGCGATGACGTATTTTGACAGTTGAATAACGTGTGCAAATTGGTATCCATAATATTGAGAGGCGTATTGAAATTTTGATTTTGTACTTGTAATTTTTGAGTTTTTAATTTTTTTCCATCTGTATTCTGGTGGATAACATACACACACTTTATTTTATGCATGACTGGACTCATTTGAGAAGTCACAAATGTTTATTTTATGCACAACTAAATACGCACGTGTATCAAATATGTGGACACGAATATTTTGGCAGCTATCTTACCCCACAGGTGTGGGGGTCCGTGCTCAGTCGCTCTCACAGCCAAGGGGTCCTTGAGCTGAAAAAGGTTGAAGACCCCTGGTCTACATCATATTTTAGTTCCCTATTCTGATTGGTATGTATTACTTAGATGTTGTGGTAACCCAGTGATAAGATTGTGTTTTTACTACAGAATGGTGACGTGTGCATCTCCATCCTCCATCCACCTGTGGATGACCCCCAGAGTGGAGAGCTGCCCTCTGAGAGGTGGAACCCCACGCAGAATGTCAGGTACAGTACTGCGCTGATGTAGATTCAATGCCCAGGTCTCATTCATGCATACTATGAAGGTATAAATGTGTCATATGTTTTAAAGCAAAGTTAAATGTTGAGTTATACAACATTTTGAATGTTAATATATTGTTATAGCATTAAGTAACTTAGTATTTTCTTTTCATTTGTCTGCAATTTCACATATTGAAAAAATAGAACACAACATTGCAATCATAATATACGTTTGGAAACGATAACAATCTGATCCATAAATGCAAATCTTATAAAGCATTTAGCAGAAATTCAGACTACTAAATTATGATTTTATGTTTGTTTTAGGTCAAATTATAATGTGTTAATATGTTATTTTGCTTGTGAAATTATGGTCCATGTATACTTCCACACATACATTTACTCTCTGAAGCCCTCATATAGTCGTTGCCCTTCGCCTACACTGGGGTGGAAGAGACTTGGCCTTTCGTTGTCTATGTGTGTTAGCTGATCAGGTACGAGTCCAAGACAGAGAGAAGAGGTAGTTTTAGATGACAGACAACAGAACAGAATGTCAGTTGATATCCTCGAGTACTTAGAGCGCTGTAACCCTAACTACTCTCAACAGAAGAAGGTGCCCTCAACTGATTTTAGTGGAATCAGGGACACTTAGACAGATAAAGCTATATATTTAGAGCTTTACATTTATCTCGAAATTAATCTTGAAGTAAATCTTATAATTTCTAGTGCTACATGGTAAAATGGTTCCCACATTCAGAAACATGCAACATGGTACCACACGTGAATATGTAAATTTAATGCAGTGGTCAGTGTCTGTAATTGGATGCTGATATTGTGGAGAAACGTAAGAGTCGGTCACATGTGATGTATAAAGAAAAAAAAAAATTATGTAAGGTTATAACAATAACAAATGACAGGTTAGTATAGAGGTTCTCACACCCTGACCAATAAAAAGATCAAGTATAAGTATAGCTTTTTGTTGTGTTGCACAAGATGTTTGGAATAGTGCTTTAAACAGATGTGCTATTGGTCTGCTGCACTGCAGTCATGTTGGATGATACTTTAAACCAGTCGGTCATCTTATTTCCCAGTGCTCTTACACGGATGTAAGATCCAGCTGAAGGTCGGACAGTTTCTAATGAAGTGTCTTTAACTCAACACCAGCTCAACACTATCTTTGTGTGTGTTTGTGTGTGTGTGTGTGTGTGTGTGGGTGTTTCTGTACAGAACAATCCTTCTTAGCGTGATCTCTCTTCTGAATGAGCCCAACACATTCTCCCCCGCCAATGTGGACGCCTCTGTCATGTTCCGCAAGTGGAGAGACAGTAAGGGCAAAGATAAGGAGTATGCAGAGATCATCAGGTAGGTACACATGCAGAATGAGTATACTGTATGTGCAGTCATTTAAACTACACAGGCATACACATGAACACCATTCAATTATAAATCCAATGTGTATCAGTAGATATGTAGTGAAGTAATGTTTAAAACAGTTTTAACCATTGTTTTTTGTTTTGTTTTTAGCCATAGTTCACTGAGGTGTTTCTTAATAGGTAATTTGAGGCAGAGCAAACTTTTAAAAATCTCCGAGCCAGGGGCCTCATGTACTAAGACTTGCGTGGATTTTCTACTAAATCTTTGCGGACGAGAAAAACTGGAAAGATGCGTACGCACAAAAAAATCTGGATGTATCAATCTGTGCATAAGCAGGTTTTCACGCACATTCTCGTTGTACATCCTAAGTGAAATTTAGCGCACATGCACAAGCAGTACACCTTCTCTCCTCCCTCAGTTACATATGTTTACTAGATGGACGAAGACAGTTTTCTCTACTTTTAATTTGCTACTAAGGGCCTGTAATAGTGCACTCGTTCAGAGAAGAAAAATTAAGAAGGGAAGGAGAAAAATACAGAACTATCGCTAACCTAAAAATGGTCCGATATAAAAGTGGATGTAAAAAGAAAGGTAGCTGCCCACGTAGTGGAGCCGCAATCGGGGAGCTCGTCTTATTCAAGCAAAAGGTGACGGCTGAAAGCAATTTCCTATATTTGAATATTTTTTCTGTACCTGCTAGTAGTAGGCAGCATTTCCTTCTGTGTTTTAAAGGCCCACTATGCAACATTTTTCATTTAATTAATCCGTTTCATACTGTTAAGGATGCTAAAATGAGTCATTACACAGCGAACGAACGATGTAGAATGCGCCACCGCGGCCTATAGCGGTAGATACAGCACTTGCAATGTTCAGCAGCGCGGACCGCCTCCAATAGAATGCAGTGCAATACAATGAGTGGTGCGTACAGCACAGAAGATTTGCGGCTGCGACCTACCCTCCATATTGGAGCTATACGAGGGAAGATGCATTAGGAAGGCCAGGAAAATCTTGAAGGACCCTAGCCACCCCAACTATGAACTATTTGAGCTATTACCATCCAGCAAACGATATAGAAGTTTGAAAGCTTGCACCACCAGACTGCAAAGCAGTTTCTTCCACCAGGCAGTTAGATTGCTGAACTCATGCTGAAGACACACACACACACACACACACGCGCGCACACACACAGTGTCATAGACCTGTATAGCATGTTAAAAGTGCATTCACTCCACTATCTGAACACCTCCGTATCTCAAGATACTGTATATGTAGTTCCCTGTAATTTAATCAGCCACAATTTATTGAGGCATGAAATAAATGGGTAATTTAATCAGTGGGTTTCTGGGAGATTTTATTCCCAAAGAGGGAAGTAATAAAAAAATATGTGCATCTCTACTGTAAGTTGCACAGTGTGCAATTCAAATTTTTATGCTGTACAATCCATGCAGATCATTACAGTGAGGGACTTTCCACCATGCACAAAAGAAGTATAATTCCCCAATCTAATGATGTTACTGCCAATACTAGATTGTGTGTTCTCTGTGGAGCGGCAGGCACTAAATATAGACCAAATTATAGGTGCAGTTGGCAGCATTGCCTCACAAGATGGTTGGAAATTGGTTGAACTAAATTGTTTCACTGTCCTTGTGCAGCTGTAACCCTGCTCTCTTTTGCTGAAAGTAAGCTCAGCTACATTTAGGGGAAAATAATTCTTGTCTCTTTATGCATTGCACTGCATTCAAGAGTCAGTTTTCCAAACCCAAAACTGGTTCACAGGCACATTTATTCAAGTTACAAGGCTACAGTATTGTCGAAAAATAAAGAAAGTGTTAAACATCTAAAAGTTGTCCAAAGTTTTCTTACTGTCTAGACAGTAAACCACAGACTAGTATACCACAAAATGCAAACTGATTGACAGATTAAGTGGACAATAAATTCTTATGTTGTGAAAGTAAGATCTTTGACTCCTGTTTATTATATATACACAGTAATAAATGAAAATCCGTAAAGTCTACACAGATATGAGTTTTGTCTGTCTATTTGGCCGTGGTAGGGCACAAATGTCTGCACCACTTTCTTATATCTAACTTTTTCTGCAACATCCTAACACATTTGCTCTGCTGCACAGGAAACAGGTGGTGTCTACCAAAGCAGAGGCGGAGCGTGATGGCGTGAAGGTGCCCACCACACTGGCCGAGTACTGCATCCAGACCAAAGTGCCTTCCCATGACAGCAGCTCCGACCTGCTCTATGACGATCTCTATGACGACGACATCCAGGAGGAGGACGATGACGAGGAAGAGGCCGAGGCTGGTGGCATGGGTGCCGAGATGGGTGCGGACTGCTTCGATGACGAGGACGACTCAGGCAATGAGGAGTCTTGATAACCAGGCTGCTCCTTGCCTCCTCCTTCCAAATTACCTTTCCCCTCTGCACCTGCCTACACACTCACACACACACACACACACAGTGACGCTCACCTACATACCATTTAAAGCAAAACTTTTGCCCCCTCAGTTCAGTGTTGTTTGTCTGTGTGTCATTTTGAGTTGGTCTTCAATAGGAATTCCTGTGGTGGTTGATTTCTCTTTCTGTACTTGTCAGTCTTTGTCAAACTCTCATATGTTAGCCCCTTTGTGTTTCCACATATACTCCTAGAGAAATGCTCTACAGGGCTCCAAGTCTTGGATATCTGATTTGTCAGGGAGTTAAGAGAGAGAAGGAGTGTAGTGTCCATGCTGTCTCACCGTCTGTTTGATTGCTTTATAGAGCATTTTTTTTTTTTACTCTTTTCTCATCCAGACGTCAGTTTGCGCTAACCCACCTTTACTCCTCAGGGCTTTTGAGTATCTGCTTGTGCTTCACTCTCGCCCCATGGCCTGTCAGCGGCCGCCCCTGGTTCTTTTTCTTTGTTAGGCGACATTTTTTTCTTTTCGGTCTGTCAGTTTGTCTCTTTGCCTTCCATTCTCTCTGTCTGCCCTCGAAGCCTCAGCCACCAGAAATGAATGATGCAAAAAAAATCAGAGACAGCGTGAGTAATGCATGAGTGAGTATCGCTACTGTCTGTTTTTGTTTGCTCCTTACCCTCTCTCTCTCTCTTTCTCTCTCTCATCTCATCTGTCCACGGCATAGAGCTTTATAGGAACATGCCACAGTTGTTTGATATTGAACTATGTTCTTTCCTTAACATAGTTGATAAATAGGTCTCACATCTCAGTGTGTGTACTCAATCGCTCTAGTGCGCAGCGCATTTAACTCAGCCTAATTCTTTCATTGGGGTTTGATGAAGTTACAAACGACGAGAAATGGTGGAGAAACACTTGAGACCCCTTTGCCGTCAGCGTCGTAACATCATGTGAGACATGACGGCACTATACACTTTCTGTCTTGTTATCACTGCACCGACAGTGAAGGGCTCCCAATTTTTTCCCCACCATACATTATAGTTATCCTCATTATCCGCTTAGAAAATCGCCATTTGTTGTCTACTTGAGTAGTCTTATGTAAATAGGAAAGACGTGGATGTGTTTGGTTGCTTCTAACTTCTTCCCTGTTTGGATACCACTGAAAGGAGTGGGCTAAGCTAAATGCGCCACACGCAGGAGAATTTGATTGCACACACTGAGACGAGAGAAGTATGTATCAACTTGTTAAGGGAAGTTAAGGGAAGAAGATGCTATACTTCAATATCCAATAACAGTGGCGTGAACCCTTAAAGTATGCTCCTCTCTCTAACCATGTGCATTCTGGTAGGCTCCATTCTCTCATGTTCTTCATTGTATGTAAAAATGACACAAATGAGGTAAGTCACCCTGCCAAGGAAGAGGCTAAGGACATGCTTAAGACTAACAGAAAAGAAGGATTTCTTGTCTGTTTTTTTTCCCTGTAAATCGAAACCTCACAAGTTTGGAGTGACTTGTTTTGGACTTCTCTCCTCAGTGAGAAGCTGGAATTGAGGATGTACCTCTCTTTATGTGATGTAGATTGAAATGACTGCCTTTGAGCTACTTTCGTGTTTGAGCCAGACACATTTTTGCCTAAAGCAAAAACGGAGTGGATTTCCTCCCCCAATCCCACCCCCCATCTTGATTTTTGCAAAGTTGTTGGATATCCCCCATAGCTACCAATTGCAACTGCTCCCAGGTGCTGGAATGTTTTACTCTGAAAGAAAAAATACTTTCTCTGATGACACGCAAGCACACTGGCAACTTGAATGCACGACTCATGAGACTCATAAGAAGAGCCACAGATGTGCTCTGAGCGACGGACGTCTCTTTTGATAACCTTGTTACATACAGGACAAGGCTGACATCCAACATCTGTCCTCTTAGGCGTGTCACAAGCTACACATGGCCTTGGAGGACTGGACAAAACATCTGATGTTGTTGGTCAGAGGAAGTCCTCAGCACCCTTTGGCCAATTTTAGGTTGGTTTGTTTTCCTTTGTGCCCCGCCCCCCTTGTTTTATATTAATCTTTTAATGAAAGCTGAATTAGTTTTCTCCGGCTTTGGGTCACATACGTCTTTTTTTTTCAACATCCAGCACCAAGAGTAAGACATTTTGGGGGTGAGATGTTGGACCCCACAGATTCTGAGCCCTCCACAGTGTGGTGTGTTAAGATGTTTTTGTTTGCTTTTTTTATTACACAGAATTTCCTGAATATTTAGTCACTTGAGGTAGGATCAAGATCAATTGCCTCAAAAGCATGCGAGTGTATTGGGGTGTGAGTTTGTATGTGATTTTAGGTTTGTGTGTTGAACATGTGAGTCACCACGCCAAAGCTGTTGGTGACACCCTCTTGACACCAGGCAACAACCATTTCACAACTTATGGGGCAGAAAATGGTCCTTTCTGCCCTCTAACCAGCTGTAACTCAATACAAAACAAGCAAACAAAAAAATCACTAGACACTGCTGGGTACTTTCCAGGGTTCATCTGCGACAGTGGGCCTCAGTGGACCTCAGGATTGGTTTCAAAGGAATTGATCTGCTACAGTAGCACATCAAACACAGTCTTGTTAAAAAAAAATAGCAGAAAACGAAGTGGCTCGTGTCAGAATGCTGGGACGACTTTGCATCAGGAGGAGGAAGAGATTGGACACTTCTGACTCAGCATTCTGGAGATGGAGCCTCTCCCTCCAGCCTTACAGACTGAATGTTCATTTGAAAAGATCACCCCGAAAAGTGTTGTGGGAAAAAAAAGTGGTCTACAATGGCTTTTGTCTTTTTTTTTTTTAATTTTCAGGACCCTCTTCATTTTTGTCTGTGTGTGTAAGAGTTGTTAAGGTCTACACATTATTGCTCTGAGGACCTGTTTCTCAAAGTTACTGATAAAGATTAATTGAGGAACTTATCTTCTCAACTGCAAAAACTGTGGTCACAGAGTAACTGAATGAATTGAGTGAATGTCTCCTTGTTTGTCTTCAATTTACTTTAGATATATTTTCATTTTATAGTCTTGTGGAAGATTAAGATGATAAGAAGGAATAAAACACTTTACAGGATGCAAATCACCTCTGCAAAAAAAGGTTTTGTGCAAAAAGAAAAAAAAAACAAGCATTGGACAGCAATGATTTTCTGCAATGCCTAAAGTTACATGAGTTCTGGGGTGTGTGTGTGGTGTGACACATTCAGACTGCTTGTTAGATCACTGATAATGTTCTTTTTCTGTTCATGTGTGTATGTATTGGGGTTTTACCCCAAACCTGCGATTAAATCCTAAGGCCACACACTGGGAATTCCTCTTGTCATGTTAGTTATCACTTGGGGAAGTCATAATTCAAGAATAAATTGTTTAAGGCCGGTGTTAGTATCAGTTAGGTCCTGTACAATTTGCAATACCATGGGTTGTATGTGCACTAATACCTGACATGGAGGAGCATCTCAACCAAAACTTAGTACTTGTACTACTTTGAAATGGTAATAGAATCTCATATATTTCTTATTTTGATAAAGTTGCATACGTAATAGTTTGCGCATTGGTAATGCAAGTCTGAAGTCACACATACCCTGTTTGCTTCAGTTAATTTTGCAGTGAGTAACTTTTCCTTTAATGTTCTACCCGGTCAAAGCGCCAAGATGACTAGATGACGGGAATTTAAAATGCAATTACTGTACTCAGCTCTACCTCCATATCCACAACCAGGATGAAGGATTAAAATACCAAAACCAGAACAATGCTACAGGAATATAATTCCAAAATTAGTTAAATAGATAAAATGACTAAAAAAAGTAATTGGAAAAGGACTGGATCAGAAATGCTAAACTATTGACTTCTGATGTCTCTCTATTCTTCTGTGCTGTGCTACAAACAGAGTTGACTGTCTTGTCAAGCTTTCTGATCAACTCATTAAACTATTCTAGTGCCCTTTAGCTAAACCATTTGTAGAGTTGCAAATAAAAATGAATAAGAATTTTCTTTTAAAAAGAAAATTCTTGTTCAGACACAATAAGAAAAGGTTTTGCTTTTTTGTCACATATGCCTTCTCACTTGAATCAAATGAAGGCTTTCATTTTAATGCCACACCAGAACTGTTGCTGATGTGCAAAGCCAAAGTGTAATGTAATTTTGACGTGGAAAGGTTTATAACCTTTAAATCAGATAGAGACTTAAGAGTAGCCCACAATACAAAATGGGTACCCAGTATTTTGAAAAAGGATTTTTGTGTGAAGTAAATGGGTAACACTGATAACAAAATGCACAGATCAACCAAATGTAAGACAAATGAAACTTCATTTTACAGTATAACAATACGCTGTCTCATGCCATCATTATGTGTCTCGGCTTAACAATGTCTTCCTTTTGATTGGGTTAAGATGTTGCATTCATGAATAGACTTTTTTGAACAGTACAGAAAGCACATTACAGTAAAGCCTGCAGCATTGATTCACTGAAAAACCAACAGTATCAGGATTAAATGTTTCTGCGTGTAACTGTTCACTGTTTCTCATTGGTTTCCAGGTACTTCTGTGCATCCCTAAGGGTTTCTTGGAGATCCTGATAGCGTGCTAGGGTACAGGCCTCATCTAACCGAGCCCAGCGGTAGTCCTGGTGTTCCTCAGACAACGTCACCGACATGGCAGGGTCCCGTAGCTCTGCCAGCCAGTACAATACAGTCTTATCCTTCCCTCGCACCTGGTAGTGCAGCTTCTTCAGGAAGTTCTTAACAATGGACAGGTGTTCCTCACCAAGACCTGCCTCTTCACGGGTCTCCCTGAGAGCTGTTGTGAGGTCATCCTCACCAGGGTCCACATGACCTAGACACAGATATGTACAAACTTTTGGTATAGTATAATACCTATTAACTGAATGTATCTGACACAAGAGGTAGGCTACACTTATATTTATACCAAATTTGGCCTTGCGTCTCATACAGGACAAGTCAACGTAGGAGGTCAGAACAGTCACCTTTTGGCGGTGTCCAGTGGTGTTCCCCGTAGGACGTCTGCAGGAGTAAGTACTCTATGCTATCAGGAGGAGTCTGAGCCAGACGGCGAAAGATAATGAAGCCACACGCTCGCAGTGCCATCCCCTTGGTCTAAATATGGGAAATGTGCCTTTTATGGCCTCTTATTCATGCACTTTGGCTATATAAAGAAAGATTGGTATGGGTTCAACGATTGACTGTATATATAAAGTCAATGGGTTCAACAATTACATGTAAAAAAAAAAAAAAAGATTAGGTCAGGGTGACGGCTATAACTAGCTGAATGGGTCTCTTCAACGTACAGTTGCTTCGATCGCCCAGTGTGCAATTCAGAAGTTGAAGCTAGTTGTTGTCCTACAACAGAAGCTGAGTTAGGATATCATATTCCAAGATAAGCAAACTGATTTCGCGTATAAAGTCATAGCAGGGATTTTAACAACAGTCACTACCGATTTCTTAAAAACAGCCCGGAAGTAACGTTAGGTCTGTTTTCGATGCTATAATTCAACCTTATACTTTCATAAGCGTTTGAGTTAGGCTTGCTTTAGCGCAGATGAAAAGCACTCCATGTTAAGACTAGGCTAATTTACTACTTTGCAGCAATTTTAAATGACTAGTTGAATTTTAAAGAATGAGCATTAATACACTCACATTCGCACTTCTGACCAGCAGTAGGTGGGTGTCCCCGCGTTCGATTGCTAATCGCCGCACGCAGGAACTGCGAAAGTGCTGCGCAAACATCACGTGCATGAATGCTTAGGTGCCCTACTCAATTACACCCACTCATAGACTGTATATAATAACCTGCACCCACTGAGTTAGACCACAGTTTATGATTTACAAACCACATCTGTTTGTTTGGCAGAATAGATGTAATAGATGTTTGCCAGTCTGGCAGTCTATAGTTTTTTAGTTCATTATTGTTTTACAGCGTCATTATTGTACTGCTCATTGTTATCAGAGTCATTACATGGCAGTGAAAAGTAAAGAATACCTATCTGGATAAAAAATTGCAGGCCTACTGTCATAGCCTGGGCCCGCCCATACTTCCTGTGACGCTACATTCAATTTCGCGAGCAAGTCAGTCTGGCCAGGCTGCCGTTTTAGAGGAATTATTATTCCCAAATCTGTGGGCACCAATGAGAAACGAGTTTACGCATACGTCATTGGAATGACTGGTCTGATTGGTTGTTGATTCGTCAAGTAGTATACAGAGGCATCTGATGGACGCAGGTTAAGCCCGCCTTTCAAGCTGTGCCTTTCACAGCCATTAATTTTTAAAAATAAGTCTTCTTTTAGCCTCCTACTTGAAACACACACATTTCATCAACTTTCATCAAGTGATGCCACATATGAGAGACCCGCACAGGTTTTTGCTTTTGCTGTTTTAATGGGAGCCATGCCCCAGGAGCTCCAGTTCCCCTGCCTCTCACTTAATTCACCTATTCACCAAAAGATTACTGAAGGCAGTGCAATATCTAAACTTACCCTTACATGTATAACACTATGTTTATTGTCAATATGATTGAAAAATATAGCTGAATTATTGCCTTCATATCAACCCATGTAATAACCAAAAAAACTTTTATGTTGAAAAATGAAATGCTGTGAAAGGTTCTGCTTGGCTATAGGTGCTTGATAAAGTTAGCAGCACATCTGCACCATTTATCATTAGCACGTTATTACAATTGAAAGATTGCAAAGTGACCCAAAATACACAAATATGTAATAGATAAACCAATAAAAGAATGTGACATGAACAGCCCTTCCAGAGGGACTAAATGGTGTGACTTATTTCACTTTAAAGCTGAATTATTGCCTTGTTCATAGACCTACCATATGTGATAAACAAGAAGACCTACCATATGTAATAAACTACTGTGAAAGGTTCTGCTTGACTATAGGTGCTTGATAAAGTTAGTGGCATGTCTGCACCATTTTCCGCTGGCTCGTAATTACAATTGAAAGATTGCAAAGTGCCTGCAAACTACAAAATGATGTAATAGATAAACCAAAAAAACAAATGAGACATGAAGAGTTCTTCAAGAGAGACTGAATGGCTTGACTTTTTTGTCTGTACTTCCCTCTAAAGCTGAATTATTGCCTTATTCATGTAGGCCCACTATGTGTAATAACCAAGAAGACTTATAATTTTGAAAAATAAACTGCTGTGAAAGGTACTGCTTGACTATAGGTGCTTAATAAAGATAGTGGCGTGTGTCTAATCTTTTTCGTTAGCGCGTTATTGCAATCAAAAGATTGCAAAGTGATGCAAACTACACAATTAAGGTGGACTTGTATTTGAAAATGAACGGCTGTGAAAAGTAGTGTGCATCTATAAGTTCTTCATTGAGTTTAAAGTTAATCTCTAATGGTTTTAGTTTGCATGTTATTACAAAAGAAAAGTTGCAAGTTGCCTTAAGTTGACAAATGGAGTGATAGTTAGAAGTTAGAAGACTTAAGATATGATGTGTTCTCCAAGAGAAAAAATATGGTTCAAGTCATTTGATGGTATCTACAAAAAAAAACCTGGATGAATTATTTAGGAAAAATGAACTGCCGTGAAAGGTACTACACTGCTATGGGCACGTTAGACTGCTTTCAGCAGGTCTGTAATGTTTTTCGTTAGCGTTATTAAGAATGGAAGACTGGAATATCCACTTCACAAAGCTTAAAGTTAGAAGTGGTGTAAATTGTGTTAATAATGACGTGAATTAATGACATTATTAGGGTGAGAAACGCAGAGAAACCAGTCTGCCATTTGTTTGTAAACCGATTTATGAATTTCTACGGAATATCCGATCTAAAAACCAATTTTACAGCCTTTCTGGCCTAGTATTTATTAAGTATTTTATTGACTCTGCCAAACGTTTAAACGTGTAAATATTTTATTCGTTTGAGGAATAGACTAGGTTTTATCAACTTAACCTAGAGCTATGCTGTGTGAGCAGATGGAACTTGTGGGGAACAATGATAACACCAATGTGACGTGTGATTGTTACCCGTTCTGCCGAGATAGGGGACACGAGCAAATTTCGTTGCGGTATTAGTTTCTTGAGTAGGCTTGTGCGTCTGGTATTTTAAAGTAGGACTAGGCTATGTGACGAAGTGAACATTTAATGTGCTCTTTTATACGTTTTGTCACAAGTTCACAATTGTTATTTTACGCTTAATTAGCAGCCTAGAAACATACACATACAAATTATTTTCCAGGTTTGGTGTTTTGGATCATGGAGGGGAACGGTGTAAGAAGGCCTACAAAGGAACACTTAATAGGAAGACGAGAGGAGCTTATCCAGGCAAAGCGTACAGCCACAACAGTGGAGGGCAGAGAGATCCTCGTCGTATACCATTTGGACACCTTTTACGCACTGGATCTCCACTGTTACCGTGAGTTGAAACTGCAATTATCTCTAAAAGAATTTCGGTAGATGGCGACAACGCAACAGCAAATCGTTGTATGCAATTGTTTTTTGGGTAATTCCTACCTAGTGATTGTTGAAAATGTTAGATTTTTTTATATGAGTTATTTTGAAAACCAACCCTGTTGATTATCAGAAAGGTTGTCTCTATATACACACTGTTTAATTTGGTAAGGTTTTGGCCACTCCCTGTTATCTAACGTCTATGGCCTTGATTGCAGGGTGCACAGGCCTAAGTTAATGTAGCCTATTTAAATATGACTTTATATTGGATTATTGTATGTAAGTGAATGAAAGGCACTGTCTTAATTGACAATAAGGCTACTGTTGGCTGTTGATGTAAATACTGTTTAAGTCAGACATAAGAATATTCAAGACTTCTGATGTCCTCATCTGATGTTAAAAAAGTTAACTCGGAAGGACACTAAGACATCTTCTTCTACATGGGTACCCACAGTGAGTAGGCTACCTGTTTAGGAATAGGTTATGTAGGTGCAATAAGAGAGTAGGAGGGATAGGATTAACCCTGCATCTTTCGTTTCACGCCTCAGTGAGTGTTGTCACAGAGCTTCATTGCAAAGGCATGTGGAGCTTGCAATGAGAAAGACAGGTGGTCGCCCGCGGCTACCACAGTGCGTGTAGTGATAACAACATCTCTGCTTACAGATGCAGGAAGCACACTGGACCAGGGCGACATTGAGGTGAGCCGAGCTTGCAGCGTCACATCTCATCCTGTATTCCCAGAGGCCTGTCAAGGTCTGACCACGTTCCCCTGAAGCATCTCTCTGATGCCGTGTAGTTGTGCCTGCAGCAGTCATGGGTGCTTCAGGCGGGCTACACTATCAGGTTGTCCCTGGCTGATAAGGCCAGCTGGTA
The DNA here is from genome assembly GCA_017657215.1 of Limnothrissa miodon. Lineage (NCBI taxonomy): Eukaryota > Metazoa > Chordata > Actinopteri > Clupeiformes > Clupeidae > Limnothrissa > Limnothrissa miodon. Next base: position 485,324 of record JAGFZM010000151.1, on the reverse strand, counting down.
CTGCCTGCTGTTAGCAACGCAAATGTGTCAGGGCACTCGACCCCGACTGAGAGATAACGATGTACACACTCAATGCTGACTCTGGTTTATAAAAAGGTTTTGCCTTTCACTTGTTGTTGTTGTACATAGGAAGTGAACAAGAAGCTGTGCATCATTTGCCCCAAGCACAAGTACAAGATCGCGCTGGCAGATGGAGAGGGCATCTACAAGGCCCGTGACAAGGATCGCGTCTTCAGGTGGTTCTCCAAGGGCATCAAGCAGAGGGTGCATGAAGTGACCGAACGGGATGGGGATGTCTTTGTGACCCTGTCGAATCCCTCGCGCTTTATCGAGTCTGACTACTACTACACTGAGCAAGGCAGAAAGGATAGGGCAAAGGTGGATGACAACATGGGAATAAAGACCAGTGACGAGGAGGATGGCTGATACTGTATCTGAGCAAGTGACCTCACCTTTCACCCATGCAAGAGAACTTTCTGGCCTTACTTATATAGAGCAGCAGGCCTGTTCCTGGTCTTTCAAACAGTTATTTCAAACCAGTATGGTTCTTTTCTAGTTTAGTACATCATAATTGCAATTCATTAACCCATAATAGTTTAGACGTAACTATTCAATATAGCAGTCATTTGTCTCATGCATGACAGTATTGTAAAAATCTATTTTAAAAACTGAAAAAAATGTCATTAAATAAAATAAAGAGAAATATATTAGTCCTACACAGAATAAGTATCTTTATATATCAAGACAGGCTGGATGAACTCACTGTAAAGCCACATCCCAGTGTGTATAATTAAATTAATTAATAATCATAAAATGTAAGTGCACCTGTATATTTTAGGTAACAAATGACATTCTCCAGCTCTGAATTGAATTATTTTTAAGGGCAAGTATAAAATCAACTAATATGGCCCCGTTGATGGCTGTGAGTTATGGAGTGGTGGAAAAGGAATTCATTAGAAATGGGTTACTGTAGCTCAAGCCCAATTTTACCCTCATGCAGATAGCCCTCTCAAGGCTATTATAAACAATCTAATGGAATGTTAGAGGAGACCTGACATCCTTTGGGTTTATGTGATTATAAACATTGCCCATATTTGTCTTCATATTTCCTGTAGCTTGCTACTATGTCCAATTATCTCTAGTGTAGAGGGCCTAAAAGAGAGCATTTTATTTTACTGAAGTCATCAGAAATCGTCTGTGAGTGCTAATACAGTTGTTTTCCCCTTTGCCATCTCCATAGGAGTGTTCCAGTAAACATAAAACCAAGTACAAGAAGTTCATGTGGGGTTGGAGGTTAATATACTGTTAATTTATGTTTGTGGTTGAGGAGGCTTCTACAAATGAATCAAATCATACACCAGGCTGGAATCTCAAAGGGCACTTTGACATTTTATTTGACATCACACTCAAACCTCTCTACCTCTCTATTCTTTTTGTCCCAACATGAGCGGGATTGAGACTGACAGCTTCTGCATCAGTCACCTGTTAAGAGATTGGTTGGGGATGACGTTTAGGCTACGTTCCTCTCTGTCTCTGGCTCCTCTGCTATGGCGTTCTGCACTGCCACGCTCGGGTTCGAGGGCCAGAGCCAAGATGTATTGCGTGCTCGAGGGGTAGATCTCTGTGCCGACTGTGGTCCAGACATTCTGACGTAGCTGGACGGATGGGCTTGCAGACTGTGTCTGGTCTGCCACCTTTCACTCTACATCATAAACAAACAATATTTTCAGAATAATCCCTTTTTTTCATCATCACTACCTCACCCCACCTCCACTGTCATTTTCCCACATGGCAGAAAACATCCCAGTATTGAATTTGCCCCAGTGCTAAACAGCTCTGCTTCTACCATTTAAAGCAACAGGAGTTTTAATGCACCATTAGCAAGGTGCCAACACTAAATGTCAGCATGCAGTACCGCACCACACCTCCTTTTTCAAAGCACTGCTAATCACCATTAAACCTTGTGCTGTTCCAGCCTGCTGGCAGCAAACTGATTAGGCCACCATAATATTGGGTTAAGCTGCCGCTCATTATTGCAAGGTGGCTCGTTCTGCTCTTCCAACAGAGAGGAGGTGACCCATCACTGTCTCCCACCCATCAAGGAGCCAGTGAGAGCACAATAAGTCTGACCATTTAGGGGAGCACCTCACCAACCCAATAACCAGGGACCATGCGGATGTCATTGCCCCCGCCACATCATCAAAAGACAAAAGCCTGAACAGGCTCAGTCAGTTGTACAGCTAATGGTACCTCAGGCAGAGTCATGCAGAATCTAGAGCTATGTTCATGATAAGTTCACTCAAATGGAGAAAAAATACTGTTGCATCTGTGTTGAGTCCTTAGATAGTTATACCTGTTACTAATTAGACCTTTTTTTTTTTATAAATGGTATAAATGTTTGTCACCTGTTTGGGGTTTTGGTCATTACCATATTTTAGTTGGCCTATATAAACAATCTTTTAAAAGGAAATGAGATTTCAAACATAAATAAACACTGGCTACCTGTCTTTATGCACTTTTTTCATCGAGCCCTTTCATGGCCTTAAATATTTTTCTCCCACAAGGAATTTTACAAGGAAACCTGTGCCTGGCTGTAACCACAACAATTATTCTTGACTTATGTATGGACGTGTCCATACTATACAACACGATGGGCTGTCCTGAAATGCGTCTGTCCTGATGACATGTAGGTAATGTTCATGGCTCAGATAGGACATAAATCATCTAAGACAGGGCCTACTGAGAGAGCAGGAGAAAGAAAGGGAAAGCTTCTATAGAAACTGTGCAGGAGGTGTACAGTATGTAGATGTCATGTTTTACTTGACACTGTGTCAGAAACAGCTTTTGTCAGAAATAAGGATGGGTGGTCAGAGGGGGCCAGCCTTATCTTGTCATGAGCCATGACTGAAGGCTTACTATGAGGTGCTCAGTGGAGACCATCACTAACATGCCGCGCATGGAGATGAGAGACTTTAATGGACATAGCCATGGCCTGCCGCAGTGACCATATAACACGTCCCCATACCCTAAATAATTTACACACCTAGCCTGCAGTCAGAGGTGGTCACAGTTTTCATGTTAAATGTAGTCCTCCTTGACCACAGACAAAACTGCAGAATGATACCAAATAGTTGAGTAAAGGATGGGTACTAGATGGATTTAAATCTTATTTTGAGAAATGTAATGTAACACAGTAACTGCATTTGCTAGTCACCTCTGAAGGGTCGCAGTCTCCCATCAGTTTTTCCTTGATTTCATCCAGGAAGTCTAACTCAAGCTGCAGCACCTGAGCTGAAGTCAATGCGATTGTGGAAAAATAATCATATGAACATTCAGCCATTAATGGTCAATTACCAAATGCACAGGTCATTATATAGAGGATATTGATTCATGTAAATATATGGTCAATAGATTAATAAAATTAATCAGTAGTAGGCTACTGGTTTGATCAAAATAAGTAGTTAAGAAGTTTTTTGCAGTGTTGAAACATTAGGGTTGTTGTTCTTTGTTGGCCCCAATCAGGCGTGTTTGGGGTTGGGGGGGTAGAGGGGTTATAAGGGCCCCAAGTGGAGGGGTCTGTAAGGAGTCTGGAATTTGATTTCTCCTATCAATATTAATATAAATTTAAGATTCAAAATGGCACAGCTTGTGCATAGGGCCCAGAAATTGCTTCTACTGTACGCCCCTGCACACACCATTGCCACAGCACAGCATTTTCTGCAATGACTCATCCTGGTGCTATGAATACAAATATCCAATGTTCAACAGCTTTTTTAGTTATCTCATGTCATATCAAGAAAATCATTTCTGAAGTAATTTAATTCTGAAGCAATTGCAAGGTCACTACCTAGCCTACATGACTATGAATAGATATTTTTCTAGTTTTCATTAAGACCTGTGACCTGCCAACAGTGCAGGGAAATTTCTATGTTCATGCTACAAAACATGTTACTGAGCGTTTGTGCTGTCATTTAGCAGATACAATAGGTGTTCCCTGGGTTACATGGGGGGAACAGTGAATTAGGCATGTATTTGAGTTTGGGAAAGTCTGAATCCAGTTATTTATTTAAAGTGTTGGTTGAAATGTTGCCTTCCAAATACCTCTGTAAGAGAAAGTCTTAAGTAGTCGGCTACAGAACCAACCCAATGGCCGCATAGGAGGCCTGTCAAATTGAGCCATTAAAAAGACGTCACGTATTTGACAACACAGACTGATTACAAATGGTGTAATGTAGCCTATTTACCACGTCACAAATGTTTCTTAATCACAAGGGAAACAAGTCAAATACCTGTCGGGACGGGGTACACCAGTGTGATTTAATGGGTGGCCTTACCCCAGGATGCAACAGTAGCAGGCTACCTTACCAGTGACGTACCAAAGAGTGTTGGTCTCTACATGATGTCATAACTGCATGAAGGGAACCAAAATTGAGTAGGCCCTACGGGCGACATTGCTTATGATCTTAGCTATTTCAACGTTTCAATTCGACCAGATGTTTATGACATATCTTCCTTTTAGATTTGTTGATCAGTTGGATGTAAACAACATGTCTTTATGGACGCCAAGAGTTGTCTACCCAGCCCGGCTGTGGTAAATATTTGCACTGACGTTCGCGGGGTGCGAAAGGTTTGCGAGGGAACGCAGTCTACAAATCTCCTGAATGATCCTAGCTGGGCTTCTTGGGCTACCTATGCACAGTCAGAAAATGGCAGGAGCCGTTTCATTATTGTCGGCGATTCTCCTCACAGCAGGGAATAATTAACTGGAGTGTGTATAGTAATGGTTTTCTTCAAGCCCCGCGAGACGGCGAAAGTTCATTGGGCCGAGAATTTGTGTAGGGGGCATATAAATGTGCGCTCGTGCATGAACACGGCCATGCTGCTTGGGCCTACATGACCTGCAGTAACCTGATGTCATATAACTATGCTGAAATGACCGTCATCATTGGCTAAAACATTACAAAGGAGAGGTGGATGGCATATTAACTCCAAAAACAAGTGACTTGGTATTGTAAAGGTGTCCTCCGCAGTGAAGGCTCAGTAAGGACTGGAGCTTAAAGACTGGAACTAAAATAATGTCACGTGTTTAACCACATCCACACCAACCAAATTTTCACAACATGCCAGGTTTTCTTTTCATGTAAGGATCATTCTTTTAAACATATCCAAAGTGCCATCTTCATAGAAAATCTTTAATGTTATTAAAAGCATGGATCTAAATCTGAACAACCTGAATTCAGTAGCCTACCATTGTCTAAAAAAAGAAGCTACACGAAGCGGAACTAAGTGAAGCTCAAGAAGGGTGTCTACATTTTTTACACCAAGGGCCTTGAGCACATACACTTTGTAACATTAATCATTCTCTGCTGGAATTCAACATGTTTCTTTGTTTGTTTGTTTTTGCTATAAACGCACAGAGCCTTGAAAGAACGAATTACCATGAGAGACAAACCCGGGAGACTGGAGCGAAAATTAAAAAGGGGACACAAAAACGAAAATGCTCATGTAAATGAGAGAAAAACATCTTTCTTTAGTGAAACAGGCTTTCTTGGAGCTTGGATCAGTATTGTGCGTTTTTTTTACCTTGTTAACTCCATTTTTTTTCCAGAGCTTGACTCATATCCAGTCAGTTACATAATTGTTGGCCCATTTCACCATCTCATGTCTGGGTAGGCAGTACCCTGATGTGGAATCAGTCATCTCTCTCTCCACTCTCTCCACTTTGACCCTTGGCTGCATCAGGAATCTGGGCACTCCTTAACAGATTTGTGAAGGAAGGTTGGGGTGCAGCCAGCTAGCCACGGTAACAGTCCTGTTACTCTGGACCCCACTACCAGCCATGTCTGTCCCTGAAAAGGGGGTTAGTGGAGGAGTGATCCCTGGCTTTGACTGGTCCAAAGGCTCTCCTGGGATTCCAAGGGAACAGTGGTGTGGATTAACAGAGTCTCCTCCACAACTGGCATCGCGCTGCCAGCCAGAGATACTTTGTTGTAATCCTGTCCACTGAGATGTGACAAGAGGAGAGCAAGAGAGGGGTTGGAGGCACAGACAGAGACTGAGTGAAAGAGAGAGACAGAGAGAGAGAGAGAGAGAGGCACGTAATAGGGTGGTAAGAGATAAAAAGAAAGACAGAGAGGCAGAGGGGTCTGCTTTTAGTTTATCAGTGTTACACTTTTTGGCCCCACTCCACTGCTCCTTATTCAGAATGACAATCAGGACTTTTAAGCCCAGATAAAGGTCAGCACGTTGGACCAAGGTGAATAGAGATGTTTAAGCCGTGCCATAGTGACACAGCGGTGACATTGTAATGGACAGGAAACTCGACATTGATTAAATGGCTGTCTGACAGCCACCATAGATTGGATTGAATAAATATGTCTAATATTTTTGAAGTAAGCTTTTTACAGGCTTTGAACTTACTCAATAATCTTGCAACAAAATTATATTCTGTACAAAATATTCCCTCTGAATTCCTCAGTTGAAATGTTTCAATGGGTTATAACCTGGTTTATGGCAGTGTATCTGCGGTGTGGACCCATGACAGTGGGGCGCAAGGTATTACCCTTTAGACCACAAATTCACACCCATTTATTATTCTCTGTCAGATTACTCAGAGTTTTCATCACACAAATACCATGCGTGTGAAACTGCACAAGCTGGGCTTCCCGAGCTGAGCTGAGATCTGGTATTTACTGTGTGAAAATTAGCTTTGAATTTACATAAAAACACTAATATTCATACACCTCAGCCTCCATCTCTTATCTATTTGTCCTGGTGCAAATAATCTGGTGTTGAAATCACATTAGATGTCTGCATTCTCTACAACCCCCACCACAAAACCATTTATTTTCTTAATATCTCAAAAGTTCTTCTCACATTCTGTTCTCAGTTTGTTGTCATATAGCCAGTGCAGTGCGCATATGAGTAATGAATCATCAAGACTGCAGGCTACACCAAAGTGTCAAAATTGCCAGTTTTTGCATTCTGGGGGGCAGGTGGATGTGTGGAAATTCTCCCCCTTCCACAAAGAGACGGATGAGGGATAGGTTGTCATTGACTGTACATAAGACAAAAACTTTTCATTTTCGCTCTTGTATCAGGTATTCACTTTAAAGCAGAGAGCTGAATTTTCATAGTCATGCAGAACAATTTAAGACTGAATTTAATGAACAAATTTAATGCTGTCTTGTAACATTCTCCCTCCACAAAAAAACACAGGACATCTCATGAAAGACTTATCTTCTATGCTGTGCAAACCCACTGCCTGAAAGGGTTTTATTTTGATCATGAGGTAGTAGTGAATGCTTTAGGTACCCACTTTCTCTCCAGTATCTGGATAATAGGTGGATGAGTTATTGATTTTAATAGTGTATACAAAATCAGTGGGTATAGACTATTTGAACTGCATTAGCGATTTAAGATTAAACATGAGGCCTGGGAATTCTGATATTTCATAATCTAAAGATCCATAATCCAGTTCAACACCACTCGCATGACAAGCCATGTCACGGGTAATTACTGTAGAGCTAGGCTTTTGCATTTACTCAATCTGAGGTATCCGCAATGTCCATTACGTTATTTGCACGAGCCATTTCAATATGTCAATGACTGCTTGTTTTGTAAGTTTGACAGCATTTACACTCTGATCAAGACAGGCGAGAATGAGTGGATTGATCTATGCAAAGGCCGACTACTGTGTTTGCGTTTTTGCGTTTTGGATTATTAAGAATGAATAGGATTAGTGCACCAGGGTCTAGAAATACAGAGGCTGTAGTCTACACGGGGGCTAGTCTGAGTGCCCTGCAATCACAACAATGTAATGTAGGGAGACGTGAATATGTAGTTGGTAACTGTAGCCGAGTCCTTTCATTTGCTGAGTCAGGAGGAGACTCAAATCAGCCTGTCTGTAACGTTACGCGCTCGCTTGCTCTCCCTCACTCTCCTGTGTTTCCATCGCTCAGTCTTCTTTTCATTTCTTCTTTCCCGTCTTCAGCCATCCTGACAGAGGAGTTCTATGCCTTATTTCGGTGACGTCAGTTACTGTGGCTCAGTCGGTGGCATGAGTTCCGAACGGACAATGCTGAATTCCTTCATAGTCTTGTTTGCATTGAGAGTCAACTTGCTCGTTTCTTTAGCGCAGTGTGATAGGTATTTAAGGGAAAGATCAATTGATTCCTCCCTCGTATGGTGTTTTGGTTCTCGCCTGGACGCAGCAGCAATGCGCACAGGACACTATGTGTGATTCTGTTATGTTTAATGAATGAACAACGGTGAAGGAAATCCCTGCCAGGGAAACAAAAACTCTGCAGCTGTTTTCGCCCCGTCGCGAATCCAGAGAGCCAGACCAGAGCTGGGGATTATCGTGTCCGACCTTCATTGCGGAAAAGATTCATCGGAGACCGATGTGAAGGCACATTGCTCCGGTGAAGTACGTGCTCTCCTAGCGCTCTTCATCCCAGAGGTCTGCTTAATATGTAAGTAAGGTGCTCATTCGCCTAAAACCATCTAAAAGCGCATTTTTTTTTCAAGATTTGTGAATTACTCTTTTTATACCACTCATGATATTAAAGATAGGGACAATTATATTCCCTAGGTAGAAATACCATGATGGAAAAATATGTAATTGAAGTGATGTAAATGATAACACTACTTTCTCTGCTTTAACAAATAATCAAGCGCTGGATTTGCTTGTGTCATTCCTTCAATGACACAACATGACGCGCGCATCTACTTCGTGATAGACATAGTTAATAGGGTAAAATGTCAACACCAAGACTTCTGCGCTCCCTTTGCTTCTCTGCTACATTTTACTCAAGATTCCCTGTGTGCACGAATTCTGTTCCTCAGCGTGCAAAACGCGACGCGACTAAAATGAAACATGCTGCCTTTTCACACAGAAACGCGCGTTTTGAATGATTGCACGTGAGTGTACTGTAGAAGAGTCTGGATGCTCCATGCTCGAGTACTGCTGTGTAATCCATAGCCGGTGTCTCCATAGGTCCATTCACATTGTGGCGCTGGGCAGTGAGTGCCCTGGTGGGGTAGGCTCTGGAGAGGATGTCCCTGGACAGGCCCAGATGCAGGGGGGGCTGCTGTGGAGCTACCTGGGCCACAGTGCCATGCCTGGACATGGGGGCATGGACGGCACCCTCCCTGGCCGGCATGCACTTAACCCTGCCTTCATGGAGTACCAGTCGCGTGTGTTTGGGGACGTCCGGGTCATGGTGCAGGACTGCCCGAGCTGGGTGAGAGGGGTGTTGGATGGGTGGATGGATGGGTGTAGAGTTGTTCAGGTGGAGGTGGGTGAATGGAATTTCCTAACCAGAGCCCTACATGGGAGGGGATGGGTTCATGCATATTCAAAATTGGGTACAGATGGAAATATTAGTGTATATGGAGCCCTGTTTTTGACCCTGCATTCCCAAGAGGTAGAGGGAGAAAAACAGAGGTAGAGACAAACAGAGAGACACGCAGACTTAGAGAGAGAGAGAATGAAAGAGTAAAGAGGTGCATACATAGAAAGTGATAGAGAGAGAAGTGAGAGAAACACAGAGAAGGAAAGGCTTCCCTTTCTTCCCATGATTCATGTTAGGCTGCAGTATTTCTTAGGGTCAGGTGCAGCTGGTTGTCAGTCAGCTGGCTTTAGCATGTGCTACCGATTCAGGCTCTTGGCAGAGCCACTGGCACCCGGGGAATGAGGCACAGAGAGGAGAAGATGAAGAGCTCTATGGAGTGTAGGAACGGGTGTCAAGACAGATGGTGAATAAAACAATAAATAAGAGATGAAGTGAAAGCTTAGGATGGGTCGAGGTCAAAGAGAGACATAGGGATGTTCAGCTTGAATTATACCCTGCTGATGCTCTGAAGGCACCAAATGACTAAGCAGATTGTTAAACCCAAAAACAGACAGACAGACAGACACATACACACACATAAAGAAAAATGCTCACTCTTATCTTTATTGCAGGATCTTTTGGACAGTGACTGGGCAAGTGTTCGGAGTGTTCTGGAACAAGCAGACATTGTGGTCATTAAGTACTCCGTCAATGACAAGCTGGCATTTCAGCAGGTGCGAAATGTGTACTCCCCGAGACTCCGCCCTCTTCTGCGCCACTGGGGCATGCCGGTTATCCTGGTGGCAGTAGGGGCACGTCTGAACGGTGAGTTCTGTTTGGCTAACTGTGTTTTTTGTTTTATGATTGGCAAAGGGGTCTCATATTGAGTACCTGAGTGAGAAGTCAATGATTGGTTTAAATGTTGGAATAATGAATGCTGGGGTGTGATTGGTGAGGATTTAGTCTGGATCAAGCCATCCACTGGACACTTTTTCCAACAGTGAGTTACCCAACAGTGAGTGTAAATTGCTGTGCTGATGAGACTGCAAGTGTTTATGAAGTGCAACATATTATGGCTGTTATGCTAGTACTTAATCCATTCAGTATTTCATCACTGTACTGCAGGGTTTGCTCAGCATCCCGGAACATCCAGCGGAATTGTGGGTAATCTCTCTTTCCTTGGGGTCGTCACTGGATTAGGCATTTCTGCTCCAGAGTTGAATAAGAAATGGTTGAGGTGTAGAGAGAGATGCTTAAGGCACCCTGTCGTGTCCCTGTTGCTACATCTCACATCCTCGCTCAGAACCGTGCAGACTTCTTCCTTCAATCTGTTTTTCATCTTCTCTCTATCTGCTTTTGCGCTCATCTCACCCTTTCTGCTGTCCTGTGCCTAGCACATCTGTATTTATAGTGCCACAACTCAGGCTTCAATGAGGACTGTTTGTGGAGATGCCAAAAATAGTGGGATAAGCTGTGTTACATTTTGACGTCCTGCCCATCAGGGAGGGTTGAGAGGCCGTAGGATGTGATTATGTGGCCACAACAACGTGGCTGCTGGGAGCTGTGTGTTAGTTGGCTCAGAGGTTAATTATAGTACAACTCGTTTTTGTTTAGTAGTAGTAGTAGTAGTAATAGTAGATTGTCCCCATGGGGCAGTTAGCTGTGCTGCACATTTGTCATTTGTCACAAAGACTCCAGTCATATCTGACAGACAGGGACATTCTCCTACCTACACTAGCACATCCCCCACTAGACCAGCTGTATGGCTGGCTTGCTTTAATGGTAATGTAGTGATTTGATTGTCTGTGAGATAAAAGGAGATTTTAACCTGGTTATGTTCAAAGGGGGTGGGCAGAAACAATATTTCAGCCACAGATGACATTTGCCCTTTTCACTCATCTGTCTGTAAATTCTATTCATACTTGATAGAGAAATTCCAAATAGCTTACTGCCAAGTATGACTTTCTGACTTTATAAGTACATCAGTGGTATTGCCAAACCAGCAGATAGTATAACATTACAGCACTTTCAAAAAAGCAGTTTACCACATCTGGAGCATGTGGTTGTTTGAAAACAAGCGATTTCTTTAAGAAGTACACTCTTTGCTTTGTGTTAGTATGCAAGAGATTAGTCCGTAAGTCTCATTTCAGCTTGTTGTCTAGAACTATGCCAAAATATTTGTAATTAGCGACAGCTTGAATAGTATCCCCCTTAACGACTGTTGCAAAGGATGATTGTGACCTTTTAAAGTCAATGGACATTTTTTAGTCTTATTAGTGTTTAAAATGAGGTCTGACTTATTGCACCAGTTGACAAAATAAGCCTAAAAATGATCTCCTTTCCCCTCCTCTTGGAGGCTCACCAAAGCTGTGTCAGCTGCATATTTAATAAAGTGTCTGTTAGGCAAAGTGCGAGTGCATGAATTTGTGTATAAAATAAAAAAGTTGGGGCAATAAAAGTCATCCCTGTGGAGAACCTGTGGATGTTGCCATTTTATCAGGGAAAGAGGAGCCTAGACTCACTCTGGGTTCGGCTCTACAGGTGTGAAAGTTCATAATCTACTGAATAAGACCCCATGTTAAGATCAAATTAATCAGGCAGTAACTCTTCAAGAGTCTTTGGTAGCATAGTGCTAAAAGGCAGAATAAAAGTCCACACATTAAATCTCAGGAACTGTCTCAGCACTGTTGTTGTCTTGTTTACCCTTGTATGTTTGTTTGTTTTATCTGTGAGAGGCTTGTGATGTGCTCTGCAATCTGATCCAATTGCTTTCAATCTAATCCGCATGGACATCCATCAGCTCCAACCCCCTTCACAGTAGGGGAGTGAAGTCCTACAAAGCACGTCCAGACTACGGCTGTGATAAATAATGAATGCTGTCATGACAAGACGCCACCTGACCAAATGTGTCTGAAACGAAACTGCAAGCGAGTGGCGTCGGCGGGTGAAAGTCACAGTCAGACGTGCACGTGTCTCGTTAGGTGAGAGAGTCGAAATGTGTAGGCCAAAAGCTGGGCGGCCTTGAATCAGTCAGCTATTTCAGGTAGCCTCGAGGAGAGCCAGTGCTGCCGCCATAGGGCATTAAAGCCGGTGATTACATGATACCGTCTCAAAGCTTAGCGCCGTGATGAAGAAATCCTCCTTTAATTGCTCGGCTGGATTGAAAACAAACAAACAAAAGGGCGTGTCCAAAGTCCAAGGTACTCCAGGGTGTTAAGTGGCTAAAATCCGTGAGGATAAAGATAGGTGGGCTGATGGGGGTTTTATTTTGATTTAGAAGGGGTGGGGTGTTTTTCTTTTGTGTTACAAATGCTGATTAAAGGGGAGCTCAGTTAGTTCTCTTTCACCAACAGCCACGTGTGCTCTCGGCCTGGTTCGCAATGCTGGAGGCGAGGCAGCAGTAAAAACCTGGTCATGTCACACACACTCAAACTCACACTCACACACACGCCACTCGGGGCTTTGACCTGAACCTTCCCCTCTGGATTGCCTGCATAAGGCTTTTGGACATACTATTTAGAAGTCCCAACTTTCTTTCTCTCTCTCACACATGCACACACACACACACGCACACACACGCACACACACACACGCACGCACACGCACACACACAAACACACACACACACACACACACACAGGGGCAGAAAGTTCAATCACGCACCAGCCTTTTTCTCAAATCGATATTGATAGGGCATCTTAAACTCTCCAGGGCCCCTGCTGATGCCCCCCCCCTCCAATAGAATCAGGATGAGAGTGCATTCCTCATCATCATTCTCACGGCATATCTACGGCATAGCTGCGGTAGCGCTGCCGCCACTGCTCTGAGATCAGAGGTGCTGCTGCCTCAGAATCAAGAAGGGGACAGAGGCTCAAACGGGGACGTTAGCACAGCATCAGCTCTCAAGGCTGCGGAGATGCTGTTGTGTGTGTGGGTGTGTGGGTGTGTGTGTGTGTGTGTCAACGCTGCCCCGCTGGATAGTGTGGCTGGAAACGTGTACTGCTGTGTTCTTGTCGTCCTCCGTAAGCTCTGCCCAAGGGGCCTGCTAATGCATCCAGAGCAGTGAGCTTATGGGATGGAAAGAGAAAGAGAGATGGATGGCTTGAAGATTACTGTGCTCGCCTGTTGTTGTCTGGGATATTGTGCTCTTTGAGTGAATGTGTGTGTGTGTGTGTGTGTGTGTGTGTGTGCGTGTGCGTGTGTTTGCGTTATGTTATTTGTGCAAATGTATTTTGCATTTTGCTGGAGGAAGCTGAAATGCCAGAAGAATGTTTTCATTATTATGTGGATATGTTTTTGTTTGTTTGTGTGTGCTTGTGTGTGTATTAGAGCTGGTGGAAGGTCATCTCACAGTGCTGCTGTTGTTTATGTGCTAAAGTTAGACCCCATTGAATCCTGGGAAGGATAGCTGTGCAGTTCATTTCCTAGTCGCTGGCTTTGGGGACTGTGGGACAGAGTCAAGGCAGTCATTGTAAACATAGGCAGACACACATACACATACACATACACAAACACACACACACACACTCACTCACACACACACACCCTCACACATACACATTCAACACATAGGGTGAAACAAGTCATGGTCATGAGCAGACATGCAAACATTAAATCCATGGTTAGTTAAAACTCCCACACATATGGGACACACAAGGCACGCGTAACCCATGCTTTCAGTCAGTGTATTTACGTAGTATTTACTCGGACTGACACACACACACATGCACAAACACACACACATAGACACACACACAAACAGAGCTTTGGAGTGCCTGCTCTTGTGCACTTTGTAACACACACTCAGGCTGTATATCCGACTTCAGGCCTCCATGATTCATTCTCTCTCCCTGGCACCAAGCTGACTGTCTCCTCCCCCTTTCTTTCCTCTCCTCTCGTATTCCATCTCTCTCTCTCTCTTTCTCTCTCTCTTACACGCTCTGGCTTCCCGTCACAGCCCTTGGGCTCTCGCTCGTCCCTCCTCTCTTATCTCTTTCTCTCTCTGCATATCTCTCTATCCTCCACTCTTTTCTTCCACCGTATCCTCTCTTCTCTCTGTCTCTCTTTCTTTACACACTCATTCTGGTCCCCCCTTGCCGATTAATGTGTCTTGCTGGAAGGGTTTGCATATATGTATGGATGTATTTGTGTTATTCATCTTCTCTGTGTGTGTGTGTGTGTGTTTGCAGTCAGCATAATTTATGGGGTCATGTCATAGAGGTTGACTTGGTGGAGGTGTACTGTAGATAGTATGCGACCAGTGTCTGTCCAAATCTGTCCAAATGTGATCACAGATTGTGTTTTGAGATTGTGTGAGAGGATGGCACGTGTGTGTGTTTGTGTGTGTGAGTGTGTGTGCTAGAGTTTGAGAGATGAGTGCGTGTGTGCATGTGTTACACTTTAACGGTAATTCTAGTGGGATTTTTCACTCATGCCACCGTGGCACGGATCCAGAGGGTAAAAATATGGCCGCCTGTTCTATCAGAGCGGTCTCATTTTTGCTCACTTATTTGTGCAGTTGTGGGTTTTTTTACACCTCACTGGTGCACAGGCTCCGTGCCATTCTCTCTCTCTGTGTGTGTGTGTGTGTGTGTGACTTTGACTGAGTGTGTTGTTGTTAGAGAGTACATGCATGATACCAGGAGCATTTTTTCCCCTCACAAAAGCACCTGTGTAACCACATGCTCTCACAACACACACACTCTCTCTCTCTCTGTCACACACACGCACATTTACACCACTGCACTGATTTTAGTTTGTTTCATCCACCCCAAGCATTTTCACCACCCAGCAGTTTGAGCAGCTGCTTGTGTGTATTGGGTCTGTGTGTGTATGAGGGTGGGTAAGATCATCCTTTATGCGCATGCGTGTTTGTGTGTGCGTGAAGCAAATCAGACATGATTTTTACATGCAATTTTTTTTTGCGTCTGTGTTTGTGAGTGGAGCTACTCTTTTGTTGCCGATGGTGCTCAGCTCTTCAGCTCTGCCCCTGACCACTGTCCTCTACTCACCTCATTTACCCGGCTCTCTCTTCCCCTCTCTGTCTCTCTCCCTCTCTCTCTCTGTCTCTCTCTCTCTCTCTCTCTCTTTCTATCCGTCAGATGAGGGCCCTCCGTGCACATGTCCCCTGTGTGCATCCGACTGGAGCAGCTGCGTTCCCCACAGCGAGGGCCTCCAGCTCTCCAGGGACCTGGGCGCCACCTACCTGGAGCTGCCCTCACTCAACAACTTCTTTGTGGGCCGCTACTTTGGCAGCGTGGTGAGTCCGGTCGACGGCAAGCCGAGTGAGCCAAGTAGCCGGGCTGCGGCACGCCGATAAATTATTCTCCCCCTGCGCCATCAACGTTGATAGTTGATGGAGGCTCCCCGTCGGCAAGCCTAAGCGACTAGCCAAGGAGATAATGTCTTGTAATGCTAATGCTAGGCTAATGCAGGCTAGGTTTCCAGTGGAAAGGGGCTGATGGTGAGGGGACAATGGCTCTAGTGACACTAAAGGTCATAATTAAGAGCAGTTAGACATGCTGGTCTAACTGCAGAATAGGAGAAGGTGGAGAGAGAAAAAAATAAATTAAACAAAGCAACAGATGTCATGCTGAAGGGCTATTTGGTAGAGAAGAGTGCTTTTTTAGAATGGGGGATGTGATGTGGGTAGAGTTGGGCAGCAGCAGCCCATTTGTGCATGTGTATATGAATGGGCAAGTGTATATGAATAGTGCTTTGTACTTTTTTTGGATGGGTGGTTGGGTGTGTGTGTGTCCATATGCCTAAATGGATAATTATGTGCCTGTTTGTGTGACTGAATGTTGTGCACGTGGCTGTGTGTGTGTGTGTGTGTGTGTGTGTGTGCAGCTGGAGTACTTCATGATCCAGTGTTTAAAGCAGAAGGCCAAAGAGCGCCCCGACAAGAGGCGTGGCTACAGGATGAACGAGCCCCGCCCACCACATCTGGACCAGCCAGGTAGTAGGCTACATGATCTGTCAGTCGTCTC
>JAGFZM010000151.1:464000-466500 GCA_017657215.1 Limnothrissa miodon | reverse complement strand
TGGCCGCCTCTCACGCCTCGTGGTCAAGGACCCGCTGCTGTGTGTGTGCCTGTGGGAGACGCTGATGTTTCTGTACAGAGGTGAGGTCAGAGGCGGGTGTTACTTTTTGTGTGTGTGTTCGTGTGTCAGTGTGTGTGTATGACAGAGGGAGAACAGAATAATGAGTTGAGATAGCTTGGCTCTGACAAGGTGAAGTGCATTGCCTCTGTCTGGGATGTGACAGCATGCTGTCAGATAGTGTATGTATGAGAGAGAGAGCGAGTGTGTGTGCATGTGTGTATGTGTAATGGAGAAGATTTTGTTTTGTTTTTTTTCCTCAGAGCTTGTCTGATGGTAAAAACAGTTGTTATTTTTGTCTGTAACAAACCCCTTTCATGTTGATCCAAGATATTTTGTTCACAAAACCCCTGTCTGCCTTCATAATAAACTCAAAGTGTTTGCTAACCACCACCAGTCTATTTACCCTGCATCCTGTGTGTGTGCGGCTGCGTGCATCTCTTCCAAGGTTTTCCGTCGTTCACACGAGAGTATTTCGGGCTTGGGAGAGAACTCCGGGGTAGACTCAGCCAAGAGTAAACGTCCTCCCCACTGATCACTGCGATGGCCGTACCTCAGTGGCCGTGCCTCTCTTTGAGTGGTGCTTTCCGGAAACCTCTCTCAGTGGTGGTCTATTTTTGATAGTTCAGCGCTGACCTTAAAAGCACTGCATCTCTGTGGGCAGTGAGCCTTGGCCTCAGATCTCTCAGATGTCTTTTATGATCTGTAGAGAGCAGTTTCTTTTAATGGGAACAGCACAGGAGAAAAATCAGGACCATAAATAATAGACGAAGAAGCACTAGGATCATGAAAAATGGCATGTTTTTTTGTTTGTATTTTTGTTTGTTTCATTTTTCATTGTACAGCATGTGTTTGTATGTATTATACTGTATTTGTTATTATATTACAAAAACAGATACTTCTGTACATGGTGCTTATAGGCCTTATAGTATATGTTATTGCTATGTTATCGAGTGTAGCACTGGAGGGGTTAATGTTGATTCTGAGGGTTGTGTAGAAAAGGTCATAGGTGAGGAAGAGGCTGGGCCAACCATGTGTGTTAAATAGCTTCATGAAGACTTCATCTTTAGATGTCAAAGGCGGCGCGCTCCTCTCTCAGTGTAAGGCAATGCATCATTAGCCCACTCGGCTAAGCCAGGAGATGACAGAGATGAGTCGCTAATCCTCATCTCTCTCTCTCTCTCTCTCTCTCCTTGATTCTGTTTGTGTATATTTGTGTATTTAAGGAGAGATCAAATGTGTGTGTAAAGCCTATGCACAACAGTAACATGTGAGAGAGAGACAGAGGGAGAGAAAGACAGTGAGGGAGAGAGACAGAATCAAAGAGCGCGCGCACGAGAAAGAGAGAGAGAGAGAGAGAGGGGTCTGTATGACTGAGTGGGTTGGTTTAATGCCAGCCTCTCATTATTGATAGTGACTTTAAACGCACAGTCTAGAGGAGCCTGATTCATGGCTGTCTGCATGCATGTAGGAGAGGAGAGGAAAGAAGAGAGAGGGAGGGAGAGAGAGAGAGAGAGAGAGAGGAGCATAAGGCTTAGCTGTAAGAAAGGGCTAAACATGCAACAGAAATGAAGGAAAATACAGTAGAGGAACCCATAGATACAAAGAGGAAAAGGGGAAAGAGGAAAATAGATATAGAAATAGATATAGAAGAAGAAATGGCTAAAGAGAGAGAATGAGAGAGAGAAAGAGAGTCAGTTTAGTAGACCCTAAGGCAGAAATACTGATTACGTTGATTTACTAGGCTGGAGAAAATTATCTATGCTAGAGTGGGAGCATGTGTGTAAGTGTATGACTGTATGTGCATATGTGTGTGTGTGTGTGTGTGTGTGTGTGTGTGTGTGTGTGAGTGAGTGTGTTCAGAATGTGTGATGAGAATCTCTGAATGTAGCTTTCCCTGCCATTTCTCTTGTCATTAGTCTCTGACCATTGTGCACGCAGTGTATCTGTGAGGAGATATATATATTGCTTTTGACTGCGCACTGTATGCCTGTGCATGCGCACACACACACACACAGTTGCAAGGAATTTTCGGGAAGATATGACTGAATGAGGACGTGTATGCAGTGAACTCTGACTCGAAGGGGATAAACATTTCTCCATGATGCATAATTAGGCTGTTTGACGTGAGCTTGTACTCTCTGGCGTCATTTTTGCCAGCGTTGTTGTTTTGCGTAGTGCAGTTTAGTATTGTGTGGTGAAGGTTTGATCATTTTCATTTGTGTGCTTGATGCAGTAGGGATAATCATAGTAGCTTTAGAATCTGCATCTAAAACGAGCACAGCCCGTCTGAAACAGGCACATATGCTTCCCATAATGCAGTTGACAAGGGGCAGAGACTAAGCATTCAAGTGATTAGATAAATGAGGGAAATTAATGCAATAAATGAGTTATTAGCACAGATTTATCTATAAACTATTAATTGCATGTGCTCTAGTTTAGC
>JAGFZM010000151.1:414988-462488 GCA_017657215.1 Limnothrissa miodon | reverse complement strand
ATTTGCTGTGGCATTCTGACTGGTTTACCCCATTACTGTACACATTAATAGACGGCTGCAGAGGGGATTTGCTTCAATGAGGAAACATGCAGATGATTTAAAATACCCCTCATTTGCCATCCTCAATGTAATGAGCACTGACACTGGATTTATTACGGCATACTCACATAAATGAAACAGTCGTAGCCTGTAGCCCAAAATGGCTACATGAAGTGTATGCATTGTATGCGTGTGTGATGATGCATTTCACGAGTATATCTGAATTTATATCTGTACTCCAGAACTTGATGCATTGGGAGGATTTGTGTGACTGTGCAGGAGAAGTACAAATTAAGTGTTGACCTTGAAATATCTTGTGTGTGTTTGTGTGTATGTATCGTGTATTTGTGCATTTAATGTGAGGGGAGAAATGTTTGTAGCATGGACAGTGTTGCGAGGTAATGAGTTGCATGTAACAAAATTACATAGGCTAGTTTAATATATAACAAATATAACAGTAACAAGTAACAGTACATCAGTTACATTACTTTGATATAATTATATTTCATTTACTTTCAGTAAATATTCATACAGTTTCACTAACATCAGAATGTCTTCTGTGGAAGAATTGCCTATATTTTTTAATATTACTTTTGTTTTGCCATTATTTTTTTTGTGCAAAACATCCTCCATGTCGTAATGGCTAAGTCCTCTATTATAATACAACTTGCTGCTGGATCTACAGCCTACGAGTCTAAGTTGTCTAGTGTGAGTCTAATGTAAAAAGTACTGCAATGTCAGATTAAAAACTACAATGTAGGCCTAACAACTGTAGTGACCAACTGTAGTGAACATCTTATTTAGTGGCAAATATACAGTGGCCATGAAGGTCAAAACACAACATAACAGAAAACACAACTGCAAATTAAAGAAATGCAACAGCAAAATCAAAAAACACAACCGCAAATAAAAAAACACTACAGCAAATTGAAAAACACAACCGCAAATAAAAAAACAGGACAAGAAATTCAAAACGCAACTGCAATTTCAAAATCACAGCAGCAAAAGAGAAAACACAAAAGCAAAACAGAAACCACAACAGCAAACTGAGAAAACTGAAAGAGAATGTCTCTTCTCAAAATGTCTTCCTTCTGATTGTCTGTTTCATTCTGAGAATGTCTGTTTTGCCATTGCATTTTCAGTTTTGCTGTAGTGTTTCTTTATTTTTGGCTGTTTTTTAATTTACAGTTGTGTTTTTTTTATTTCTGTTGCGTTTTTTAATTTGCTGTTATGTTATCTATTATGTTATATATGTGTTGTGTTTTGACCTTCAGGGCCACCGTACAAATATCTGACTTACTGCAGTTGTACTGTAGGTATTCAAAGATCAGCATGATTCACAGCAAAGTCTTCTTGAGGTGTTGAAATCTGGTGTTTGTGTTGAGAAGTTGAAAAGTTTGACAGCAGAAAGTGTGTAGCAGAAACTTGTAATTGGAACACATTTCCAACATTTCCACTATCAGGACAGGGTGATCTAAAATTCTTTGTGTGTGTGTGTGTGTGTGTGTGTGTGTAGGGGCGTGGGAGTGGGAGTACCTGGAGGAGGCTGTGGCTGAGAAGCTGAAGAGTCCCCTGGCCGTGGCTCAGCTCATGGAGAGAGTGCGCTCGTTTGTGGGCAGAGAAAAGGTGGCTGTCAATCACTCACAGTGGGTTCAGCAATTACCTACTGCTCACTTCATTGAATTTAAATGACATTGCACAAAGGTTTAGATACTGTAAAGACCATCGTAAACGCATACCAACCAAGCCTATCTACAGAGCTCTCCCTTAAAAAAAAAAAAAAAAATCACGATAAATTCTCACCAGTGCAGAATTAGTTTGCAGACGAGAGAACAGGGACCAGTGGTGATCACTTTCATTATGAGTTAGACACAGACAAGGTAATTCAGTTTTACTCAGCTCTCCAATAAATGGTGCTCCATAAGCACCAGAGAGACCAAGAAATCCTTCCTTCACCCCATAATGACCATCAAAGGGACTACAAAGCTGGTAAATGAACCTAAAACAGCAGAAGATGTCGCCAGCTGTGCCAAACCCCAATGCTAATCATTGTCAATGGTACAGTGCATGTACATGAAGAACAAGGCCTCTCAGTCACATGCAACATAGAGGTGCATATAAGACTCCTCCTATACAACCTTTAGGACTGTGTTTATATGGTTGGCATGATACAGCTGGCCGCGAAGTCTTGGTTTACTCGAGGTGAGCTTGACAGACACTTGACAGGTTTTCAATATTCAACTTGTTTTGAAGTAAATAATGAAATAAATGGATGTGCCTTTGATGTGTAAATCTGCTTTGACAACTGAGGATTCATCACGCCTCTGATGCCTTGTTTGCCAATCACTGTTGTTGTGCTGATGTTGTGCTCATGTCTCAATTTATGTGTGTGTGTGTGTGTGTGTGTGCATATTCAGTGCCCAAGGGAGACACCCACCTCTCGACAGCCAGTGCCACAGACTCTGGGGAACATTTTCAATTCGCCCCTTTACTCCGATGTCATCTTCATGGTGCAAGGCAAGCCTCCTTTTCTCTCCACTCCTCCTTTCTCTCTCTCTCCTCCATCTTGTCTCCTCTCTCCTTTCATTTCCCCCCAGACGGTGTAACACAGCTCAGCTCATTGCTTTATTCTCCATGTGATGTTCTACAAAACACTTCAACCACAAACAGCCTGATGGAGCACCAAAGCCAAAACCCCACGAGAAGACCTAAACAGAATGTCGGTGTGACTGTATGTGTGCAAATGTGTGTGTGTGTGTGTGCAGCACAGCACAGAGGGACTGAAGGAGAATGACAGGAGAGACCGAGGGAGTGTGTGTGTGTGTGTGAGAGAGAGAGAGAGAGGGAACAAGAGGGACATAAACTGACAGACGCGCAGCAGGAGAGAGTCTTTATTTTGAATTCACAATAGACAGCCCTGCAGCCGACAGCCTTGCAGTCCTGTCGCTCCTGGGAATAGCACTTGGCGGAGACGGCTGCTTTGCATGGTGGTTAACAAGGCGGCCACAGCCTGAATATAGCAGCCCGTGCACACTAAAAAAGTCCCAGCCATGCACCCACCCACAGATAGTGCTTTTGCACCAACTGATCTTGGCGATTTGAGTGTGTAACAGGCTCAAAGAGACATAAATCATCCAATAAATACAAACAGAGCCTGTACTGTGTTTGTGTTTTAGGAAGTGTGTTACCAGCTCACCGGGCTGTGCTTGTGGCCCGTTGCGATGTCATGGCTGCCATGTTCAGTGGCAAGTACGCCGAGGCCCGCAGCCGGGTTGTGCCCATCCACGGCGTCTCCTCCGACACCTTCCTCTCCTTCTTGGAGTACCTCTACACCGACACGTGCTGCCCAGGTGAGCCTCTGCTGCTCCCACTTTAATTTAGAACACCCACAGTGTCTGGGAACTCTGCCCAACACACACAAATGCGCAGACACGCACATACGGTTCTCTGTGTACAGTACAGTTTCTGTAAGGAAGGAGGGCGGTGATACCCGCTGGCACACAGCAGACAAGAACTCATGGCTCCAGAGTCTCCATGACTGGTTCTCGTAACTGTAATTCATGACTCACACACACACACACACGCACACATGTGCACACACGCACACAAAATCTTACTTAGCCCTCTTGGAATATATTCATTTTTTTGCTCTCTACTGACCCCTGCTGTTCCATGGTGACATGAGCATCTGTTTGAGCTTCTGCTCGACATAGTTAGACTGGGGGGTGGGGGTCTCTAAGAATAATGACTGACTGTTGACTGGTGATTGATTTGTCTTCTGACAGTGCACTGCCACCTGTCAAAAACCTGAGCATCAATCACACACATCTGTAGTCTATTATGAACACTTAAGACATCCATGGTGTTTAATCTAAATGTGGTGTGTGAGTGAAGGGGTGGCATGTATAACTGACAGCTGGAAAAAAAATGATTGACAGTTGAGACAAACTAGTTCACTGCATATGTGGAAGCATGGGAGAGGCAGAGGCATGGGAAGTTGACAGATCTTTTTCGCTGTGCGTGTGTATGTGTATGCGTTCTTTAGCCAGTGTTCTACAAGCGATGGCGGTGCTGGTGTGTGCAGAGATGTACCAGGTGAAGCGTCTGCAGCACCTGTGCGAGGTGTGCGTGTGCGCCTATCTACAGAGCATGCCCAGCAGAGAGCTGGCATCCACAGGGATCAGCATCATACGACTACTGAGGAGGGCAAAGGTCAGTGTGCGCCTGTGTATTAGGAGAACATTTTTCACGCGCACAGAATATTGTACATTCATTATGCAGGTTTAGCTTGTAGAACACAAATGTAAATAGATTTTTCAAAAATGTTAAAAATCTATTTGTGATCCTTAACTGAATGGCCATTTTGGGCATGCCTTTCATCTTCCCTGTCTTTTCCTCTGCTCTTTCTTCTCTGCATGTTACTACTTCAATGCAGTGTCACAATGCTGACCAGCTTTATGTCTGGCTTCTGCATTTCATTGCAAACAACTACCTGATCTTCAGCCACAAACCGGACTTCATTGAGCTCACGGGTGAGTTGCAAACTGATCAACCAGGATCCATCACCAACCAGGAGCCAAATGAGGTCCCTGTTTCAAAGGCTCAGTGGGAAAAACCCAACAACGACCGAAAAAAACAAAAACTGCCATAATTTTCCTCAGAGGGACGTGTTATGCATATTGAGGAGAAAAAAGGATAGTCTAACCAAATAGAGAATTCTTTGGCTGAATGCATTTGAACCATTTCACTGCTTCTATTATGTGACGGCAATGTGTGTATGTGTGTGTGTGTGGGGGGGGGCTCTGGAGTCAGAGCATAATTACATCGTTTCTGCAGTCTGCAGTGCTGCACAGAGGCGAGCTGTCAGATGCTAAGCTCACGGCTCACAAATCTCTGTGGAGTTGGGTTGAATTCACTTCAAGTCATCGGTGGAGTATTTTCCTCAGCACGCACAAATGGACCGACGTGTGTACACACATACACAGGCACGCACACGCCAACAACACATTTCTCTGAGAGGATAAAAAGGAAGAAAGGAAGTTAACAGGCAATAGGTTTCACTGGCTTCAGACTTTATTTCCACAGGCACAGAGGTTTTCATCAGAGGAGGGAATGACTGGCCCTTCCAGGACCACATGCAAATGCAGCCACCAAAAACATACGACACAAAATCTCTTGGAAAAGCAGACATTTGTCACATATTCGAACACAAACTACACAATATTAAATCCTGTGTTCCTTCAACACGTATTCTAAAAGTTTAGTGCACACATTTTGTATGTCATATCAGCTAGGTTTACTCAGACCTTCAAACACATCCTTCCACAAACAGTAAAAAGTGACAAACAGTAGTACATGGGATCTCACAAAAAATTGATGCTTAGCAAACACCAGATCATCTGTGCGTGCTGAGCTTCAGTATTCCTTGGATATTTAGTGGTCATGTTGTATAGTTTTAATGTTGTCAAGGCCTGTTGTATAGTGGTAGTATTGGTGGTGGGGGGTGGGGGGGATGGGGTTGGAGAATTGGAGGAAAAGGCTTTCAGAGGCTGTTGTCTTGCATCGTTGTTGATGTTGCTCAGTTGTTTGTTGTCTTGCAGACGAGGAGCGGGAGCACGTGGAGAGGTTGCGCTGGCCGTCGCGAGGCTACCTGCAGGAGCTGAGTGAGTATCAACAGCGCCGGCGGCAGCTGCGCAAGTCCCGCTGCAACCTCATGTGACCCCTGACCCCTGCGCCCGCACCTGCACCCGCCCGAGCCGCGGCGGCCTCCGTCCGCCCTGTGGGTGCGGCGCAGGACCACAGGAGAGAGAAGGAGAAGAAAAAGAAAGAGAAGGAAAAGAAGGAGAAAGGGAAAGAGAAGGGGATGAGTGTGAGAACATGGGGGTGGACTCTCCCTCTCTTCCGGCTGTCTGGCCTTTGTGTTAAGGGACAGTGGGGTGGTGGGTCCCACACGCTCAGCCATACCAAACTCTGACCGCTGACTCTGTGACGACCCCTGCGTAAGGACCTACAAACGGGAGGGGCCGCAGTGGATTCTGGGAGCGTCATTCTCACTGAAAGGATTAAGCATATCCACCTGCAGCGTGCACTCTTTCTCCCTCTCTAGGCCTTAGCAAGGCACCAACTGTGACTGTATAAACACAACCACGAGCTTTACACCTCAGGACCTGGGTTTGCTCTTATGGCGGTCATAACTCGCTCAGGCCAACCACATTATGAACTGCCACTGTCAATAGCGCCGGACCTGGCAAGTTATGACCCTCCTATAGGCTTCGCAGCCAGTCGAGAGCCCAGGCCCTGAGTATTACACCTACGCCGAGGAGTTACTGTGGACTTGTAAAAGCCCTTGAAGGGGGCTATTGTCCTTCAGCTGGACTATGCTTGGAGAACTTTGAGGGGGACTGTTTTGTACTCACTCACATGGCTTGTCCAGGTGCCCAATCTGTACTGTAAGCCTGAGAATGTGCTCAACAGGGTAGGGTTCACCCTCACATCCACTTCAGAGTTCAGCTAACTGAGGTCCTTTTACATGGTGCACATTCATTTAATTGAGTGTTTTCTTGCAAAAAATAAAAAGATGAACAAGCAAAAGAAAATGATCAATGAAAAAAAAAAACACCCTACTTGATTTAAATGACTTAAATGATTTAATTTTCAAATGAATACAAACACACACCACAAAATGTTTTTTATTTTTTTGCCATGAGATTATCATTTGGCGATGCAACTATTTTTCTATACATGTACATGATAGGGGGGAGGGGTTATTTGATGATGTGTACAGAGTAGGCATCTAGCATGTGTAGTGCAAAGTGTGTATGTGTGCGTGTGTAAGTGAGTGACCGAGTGTGTCTATGTGTGTGTGCGTGTGTGTATGTGTGTGCGTGTGGGACCCTAGTCATAGTCCCAGGCTCTGCGTAGTCTAGTGCTGTTCTGTTGATCTCCTTCTCATACAGAATAAAGACATGATTTTACCAGGACCCTGGTTGAATTATTATCTGATGCTTAGAAAGCATGTTGATGTACATCATGTATAATTGACTTCTAGTTCACAGATATAACTGATACACTATTTACACTATTCTTGAGCAACAAGTTGTTGACAAAGGAGCCACATATATATTCCATAAAAACGTTGGGTACCATACTTTTAATGGTCACCTGCCGGCAGTGCAATTAGATATAACTGAGGTTCTAACAATCTGCTCACTGGCTTTAATAAGGTGTATATGCAAAAATAACTCCAAATGTACTGACAGATTATAAATGACCTTCTCATAATAAATGGATCCCAATTCTGAAGACCATTAAAGGGATGTCACCATATAATGTGAATTCTATCCAAATGCGAGAGTGAGAGAGTGAGGCCTGGATGCATAACAGTACTAGGGGCATTTCTGTTTGTATGAAGTGTGTTCTTGTGTGTCTACGTGTGCAGTACATGCGAGTGTGTGCAGAAACCTTTCAGCTGTGCGTCTCGTCACTGCAGCGCTCCAATAGATTGCAGCATGCCCTCCAGTTTGCCACATTTATCCAGCGCAGCCACGTCACTGCCGCCCCCCACACACTTCTCCCCTATGAACACTCGAGGCACCTACCAACGACACAGCAACAAGCTCACGTAAACACATTACCATCCTAAGGTCATTGTTTGGCATATAGAAGGGGATTGACCTCCAGCTGTGGCGTGTTTATATAATTCTCTGTCCTCTTCTACCTTCTTTCATCAGTCCGTTGTCAGAAAAATAACAGAAAAAGAAGAAATTTAATATTTTGTGGCACTGGCGCACTAGCGCAAGTCAAAACATCACTTACCAGGCATAGTCTTAAGCAAACCAAATAGTTTCGTTATACGGTATGGCTATTTTTTCAATATAACGTTACAGGTCAAATGCAATCAACGACAATACAACAGCCTAATAGAATAATTGAGCACTGAAATACAGTTCCGTGTTTATGGTTTATAGCACCTTATACCAAGTCGCCATTTTGACTGTCCAGTTACACAATTTCTATAACTAAGTTTAGAAGCTTGAAATAACGTTAGTAAACCAACGTTTGGCAAGCTTTTTGGGCAGCACATCTAAAACACTGAAATTATACTCACTGTGCGAGCTCCGGTAATTTGCTCCAGGTAGTCTTGAATGCTCCCCATGTCGCTTCTTCCGCTAATGTCAATGAGGTCCAAGTGCCCATTTTTTAATTTATATTTTGACAAAACATCTTTAGCCATAACGCAGTAAGTGCAAGTCGGCTTCAAGAACACCACTACTTTATCCCCTTTTATTTGAGCTTTCACAAATTCTTGGGCCATGATATGTTTCAAAGTGGTTAATTTCGAAGGAAGGTGATACGTACGCTACTAGTTAGCCACGTAACTTGCCTAACTTTCAAGATATTAGGATACGTTCAGGTTAAAAGTCTACTGATTGATTGATATCAAAATAAAAGCCATGTTCAAAGCACTCTATGCTACTGTAGTGCATTAAAGCACAAAGGTTGGTTAAATTAACATCAAAACTGATTTAAATGGGCTCCTAGCTTAAATAATTCAAGGGGCTCCTGAAGACAGCTAAGCCTAGGCCTACATGAAAAAAAGTTGTCACTTTTTTCAGAAAGGGCATTATAAACTATAGCCTATACAAACTATACATTAATTACAAACCAGGGAAATTATTCAACTAGGCCTACAAATATTATTAGTGAACTTCAAAAAAATCAAAGATTGAAGCCTACCAAAAGAAACTGAAGGAAACTCTCCTGTTAAGGGGAACTGTGCTTTTGACACGTTATGATTTCAACGCCAAACCAGTCCTATCTCTCTTTAATAATCCACATATTTGCCAAAAACAAGAGAAAATGTTTGATATCAGTAGGTCCATCTGTAGTAGCCTGAATCACATTCTTTTTTGTGCTATAGCTCAACCACAAATGTACTCTCCTGTGTTGAGCATCGGGGTCAGTTTGTGCAGAGATCCACATCTGCCATTAATTTATGTGTGGGACTACCATCCAAGTTCCTATTCAGGTAATCTGAGGACACTGTCTTTGCACCCACGTAATGGCCAATAAAATCACCATCCCAGAAAAGACGGGCAGACTAGAATAGTGTTCAAAAAGAATGAAGGGCAGGAATAGGAATTTTCCCGTTATTATCCTAAGCAGTTATTCTGTCAGTGACCTCTGCTGTGTCCAAAGCTAACTGATGAGAGAAACAGACCATTTCCAATACAGATCCATTATCTTATCCATTTTCAGACATTTACTACCATATAACATTCAGTTATCCCCTGATTCAACTCTTGAAGCACCCTAGTCCCAAAAAGAACACCAGTCACTTTTGTTATGTGCTTGCTGAAACTGATAGCTTGTTGCAGAATGTCAGATAGCAGAATACACTTCAGTGTTAGAAACATTTAAGAAAAGCTCCTTGAAGGATAGGTGAGATGGTGGTGAGTGTTTGAAAGGGAAATCAATCTCATTATGTGTTTTATTTGGCTTATTTTATTTATTAAAGATTCAATCAGCAATGGTGGAAATCTTGTTTGTTTACTTTTGTGTTTAGGTTTATGGGTTTTTTAGGTTATCAGGTTATTTTAGGTTATGTTTTGGAGTCTAGGAATTGTAGTGAGACTAGATTTTTTAGTCAACTATATGACATATAGAATGCTATAACATTTAGAATGCTAAATGTTATGTTTCCAAACAGCATAACATCACTGACGGATGCAAATTGGTGTAATGAATTGTAAGTACATTTCTGAAATAGTTAAGATGGAGTGACTGGACCCCAAGGCTCACCACTCAGGAATAAGGGTTTTTGAAAATATTTTTTACCATAGTCTTTGGCAGTGAGGATGATTTTAAAAGCATTGTTGGCTGAAGGTGGGTCCCTATCACACCTGCATGAGGCCACATTCATGCACCCGTCAAAGCATCTATGATCACTTCTGGGCTTGGGACCATCAGCAGATGTACAGTTGAGGCAATGCAATTGGAAATGATTGTACTTATTTTAACATACTGAGGTGTGTTCTCTCTCAACTGAGTAAACCTCAGCTGTGCCTTTTGTAGATGCGGCTGGCTTGGTGCAGGACGAGATTAATGGTTTGAACACAGTGATTGTCTATCAGAATTTCTGACACTGTAATGACTGTAATAATGGCTCAAATGTTATGACATCAGATTTTAAACACAGCTGCTTGGAAAACATTTGCCAGTCATTTTGTCTACTTCTAGTCAGCCTTTTGCTTTAAATCATTAAATGTTACAGCTAGATTTTTTTTTCAGTAAAATGATCAGGGCTTTCTTTTACTTAAAAACTGGAGGCTGTTCAGATCTTTCCTCTCCCTCTACCGTTCATCAGGTTCTGGTCCTGTGGTAGGTCACTGGGGAAGGTGTCATTCCAGGCCGGTGTCTCCAACATGGAGGAAAACTTCAAAAGTGTGAATGCATGCAGTCTGTGACAGTGTGTTTTACTGTTTGGTTATAAACGCTGAATAAACGGGGTGACTTGGGTGAGAGAGCGACTATGACAAAAGTACTGGCTATGGGAGAATCTCAAAATTATATTAAGGGTTTTTGAGAGAGTAGTCATAGTGAACGCTTTTGGTTCAGATTAAGACAAACACATTATTATGCTTGAAAAAGTTCACATTTTATTGAACTTAGAGTTTTCAGGTGAGGCAGGCTGGAAATACTCATTTTGACAGCCTTTCTTCAAAAACAAAGACGACAAAATAGAGAGGACACGGCTTTGAAAAGGTTTAAGGAGATTATTTAACCTGTTCCACTCCTAATTAACACCTTCATTAATGGAATCATGGGCATATCCCATTACCTTTTCTTCCCAAAAAGCAACCAATGAAGATGGGGGAACATGTGAAAGATTTCAGGAAATTTACAACCCCAACGTGTAAATGACTGACTGAGTGAACTGTTCAGCTCCAAGGTCTCCCTCCCCAACACATCTCTCTTTGCAACGTCATTTATTCCTTTCATTTTAAGACTACTTAGCACCCCCCCCCCCTCCCCTCCCCTCCCCTCACGTCACAGCTGCAATGTCTCTGCACACGCGCGCCTCCACAGCTGAGATGGAAGAGAGGGAGGTCCAGAGGAGCTAGAGAGACCTTTAGTCCAGGTTCAGTTGGCATAATTGCATGCTTTGGCTGGGTTGCACCCTGTGACATGGATTCTGTTGTGCAAAAAAAAAACAAAAAAAAACAAACAAACAAAAAAAATTGTTTCATTGCAGAGGGGCAAGGGCTGCATCCTTGTGTCATGACTGCTGTGGATTAACGGACTATGGACTACCGATCATTAAAACATATGGAACAACTTTGGAACAATTCACAAACCAAACATGAACATTTAGTGTTGTTGGGAAGCTCAAGAAATCAAGAGATTAGGAAAAGTTTTACAAAGACTGCAGTGACCATAACTCACTTGTTTTGGAATCTTTTTTTCATTTTCCTTTTTTTTTTAAGAGGGAGTTTCAGTAACAGTTTTGCGGCAATCAGATGCATCCAAGCGGCAGCGAGAGCACTCCTGCAGTGGCAAATGTATTCCATTCTGGCCTTCAGTCTGATATTACCCCACGTGAGATATCTATATCCCCTCTCTCTCCCACAGCATTGCTTTTCAATCAGCGTTTGACATATTTTTCTTTGTGAGGCATGTGCCAGCTCTGTGTGGTTATATTTATATATATATATATATATATTTTTTTTTTATATAAATAATAAAAAAATGGAACGTTACAAGTGATTAAAAGGACATCCTAAATATGTGCTTGAAATATTTGTTAGCTTTATTTCAGGGGGAAAAAAAAAAAAAAAAAAACACATTTATCCCAAATGGTGTCCCAAACATTGACTGAAGCCGAGGGCCATGAATACTCTTTATTCAGATCTTAAGAGTTATCATTTCAATTTCATGTCTTCTTGGCAAATATCTTAACTACCATAACTCAGGACTTTGTAAACATGTATCCCTTAAGCCTTAAGTTGCTTCTCTTACAATGAAAAAGAGAATAAAGGACTCACTTTTACTGTCCATTCATTTCAACATAAATCAGCCAATACTTTAATCCAAGAGCCAAACAAAAACATTTTTAATAAGTGATAATATTGCTATTCATAAATAATTCTGCTCTGAAACCTCTGGAATAATTAGAGAGAGAATACCACACTGGTAAACACAGATGTCTGTGGTGGCCTTTAAGCGCCTCCACCCCAACAACCTCCATACCAGCACTACTCGTTCACATTGTCCACCCACAGCTTCCACCCCCCCCTGCCCCCCCACCCCAATTCTCATCACACACACACACACGCCAACATGCGCACATACACACGTTCCTCTGTTAAACAGCGCCTATGGCGCCACTTCTGGCCACTTTTAAGGACATGTAACACTAGCCAGATTGATCCCGAGTGCTCTGGCTCGACCGAAACACGACTGTAGCAGCTTTTTTTGTTGTTTTCCTTTTCATGCTTTTTGGCCCTCCCTTCCCAACCCACCCATTGCACCAACTAACCACTGGCTTGCACGCACGCACGCACACACACTCTTTTCTGCACTCCTGTGCCAAAACCCCTCAATTTCTAAATAAATCTATGTTCTATCCATATTTTGGACAGGCAGGTTCACACACACAAGACACACACGTGCACAAACACCACATCTCTTACGAATGTGTGTCTGACCCATTCTCGGGTTGTAGTAGTTCCTCTGCAAGGGCCTGGTGTTCAGGAGGGCGAGTGTAAGCATGCACGCACACACACACACACACACACACGGTAAGGCACAGCTCACCTTTCTCCTATTGCATGCTTTTCTCTCTCTAGAACTCTCTCCCTCTCACACACACACACACCCTCCCAGCCACTCACACACCCACCCACCAGGCCTAAATACTGATGCAGCTTCCTGCCGGCATCTAACGTCAGGGCTCATGGTTCCATAGGCCATCTGCGCTATGGCCTAATAGGCTCCTGATTTTCCCCCGTTACACACTCACTCACGCACGCACACACACACACACACATATATCGCATAACCTCTCCTGTGCAAAAGGCTTCAGGAAGTCCCCTGATCAGGTAAGGCCTGCAGGTATTGCATTGCTCTGAGGAAAGAAATGATTCTGATCGGGAGGACTGTGCTGGACACGCGGGTCTCTTGGCCTCCATAATAGCCTTCCTTCTCCTCTTTGCTCCAAAAACAAAAAATAAATACATCTCTTTTCCTCCTCTCTTCTCTCAAAATACAGGTAGCTACAGATAGAATATATTCTTTTTTTTGCTTTTTTGAAAAAAATAAGTTTAATTTTTTAAGTTATTTTCCTCTCTTGAATAGTCCTTCAAAAAGGTTTGCAGAGTGAAGCTCCATTGTCTCCCATCTCTAAGATTATGACATCAGAAGGGCGTTTCTCTGCTGTTGCCATGGCAACAGTAGCTTAGGAGGGTGAGGGTGATGCAAGAGAGAGACGGGAGAAAAAGAATGAGGTGTGAGGGTGGGTGGTCTGTCACTCAGACCAAAGGGGGGTGTGAGGAGACTGAGACAAGGGGAGGTTGTGTGAGGGAGGGTGGTAAAAAAAGGGGCGTTGGAGATGCAAGATGAAAAGGAGTTCGAAGTTCCTCCACATCACCCCACCTTTCACTCCAACCCCCCCTCCCCCCCCTTAACCCAATGAAGTGGACCCCCCACCCCCAAGCCCCACTATCTCTTGGGCCCTCACCCTTCCCACAAGTCCTGGCTGTTAGCACCAGGACTGGGCCCGCCGCTGGTCAAAGTCTGCGATGAGCCGCTTGATGTGGGCCAGCTTGTTGTGCAGGTACTCGCAGCGCTGCTTCTCCTCATAGTAGTTTGGGTTGTGCTGAGGGGGGGGGGGGGGGGGGGACAAGAGACAGGCATCAGCCATTACAGTCACAGATTCTAATCTGTTCCCCCAGTTCAAACCTTCCACCATCACAAATACCATTACCACCATTATAACAATTCCCCAAGCTCTCACAGACACACCCTGGAACCATAAGGGCTCAGAACAAGGGATGGTGGGCAAAGCTCACCTGTTTCATCTTCTTGTACTCTTGAAGCACCTCCTCATGCACCTCCTGCATGGGCCAGAGAGACAGAACATGTTTAGGGTCAACAAACCCATCCAAATACAGGCTGATCATAAAGGAGGGGAAATTGCTTCGAATGCAGTGGCTCAATCCCTCAATGGCATGCAGCATTGCCGTCATAGTAGGTCATCTGAAACGTCATTGTTCATCATTTTTACGTTTGCTCACCTGGTACTCTTTGGATCCGGGCGTAAGGCGGCGGCACTGAGCGTCCAGCTGGGTGAAGCGGCGGGTGATGCTCTCCACCCGGGCATGCAGCACGCGGTACTCATCGTACTCCGAATTAAAATCATCCTTGTAGCGCTGCCTCTGGTCCACGGATGCCACTGCTGGGTACTTCCTGTAGAAAGACACAAAGGTGTTGGTGGGGATTTAGTTATTTGGGGGACTGAGACTATTTTACTACTGGCCCTCTACATCGGAACCATTTATCTTCCGCTGGGTCAAAAATAGTGTCTTCATCATGCAAGGCACTACTTCAGATCAATTGCACAAGCCAACAAGCAACTGAAATAAGGGCATTTAACACACCATGACTGGTATAAATGGGCAAAAAAGGTAAAAAAAAAAGGAAAAAAAAAAAAAAAAGTACACATAAGCTACCACATTGATGCTATGCTGGGTAAACAAGATATTGGGCAATATAAAAGGTGCCAATCCCTGATGTATGTAAACACTGCGGGCAGAGGGGCTTGTTCTGTCTGTTCTAGAGAAAGTTCACACACACAACCTCTGAAATGCAGATCTGCTGTGGGTTAAAATATAGGCTCTTCGACAGGTGACCTTTATGCGTGGTTTTGCAATGTGCTAGGCTGCAGAACCTGCTGACCAACAAAAGTCTGAAGTTAGCCAGAAGATAAAAAAAAAAAGGAGAACCTCCCCCAACTCCCCCATACAAACGGGCACAAAAACCTTCCACCTGAGGGTTTAACCTCCACCATTCATATCACAGTTTAATGGTCTCTCTTCAGCCATCTCCCAATTTAACCTGCAATTACTTTCCATCCTCACCCTAGCCTGAAGAGTAGTTTACTCTACAAAAAAGCCCAACTGTGTGTGTGTGTGTGTGTGTGTGTGTGTGTGTATGTATGTATGTATGTACTGCCTGGGACGTGACAAAACACAAGTACAAGTGTAACAGATAAAACAATAAAGCAAAAAAAAAAAAAAACCACCACAAACACTCCAGTTATTTCAGCTGCCCATGGCTCTCAGATGTAGTTCACACAGAGAGCTAACTGCACCACACTAGGTCCTGGATGCTTCTTGATTTGTATGCAGCAAGACCAGGTGATGGCATTCTCCTCATTAGCATGCACAGTGTGTCCCAACACCATCTACCACATTGAGAGAGTCACAGCAAGGAATGCCCATGACTTTTGCAGTGCAAGAAATGGGAAGGACTGGATGTGTATGGACTCACAGGATGTAGTCTGGGCTGACTGCATTGGAGACTTCTGTGGAGTGGACAGTCCTGTCTTTTCCACCTAAGATCACACAGAAACACACACACAGGTTAGATCATAATGTGCATATGATGCAGAAAAACTCATGCTCATACGTGCACACAATAGCTCAGCTCTAATCAAAATTAAGAGAAAAGCCTGTGAGTTCATTCCCTGGAGTCTGTCTGGGTCCACACACACACACAAACACACACACACACATACACGTTGTGATAATGAGAAAGCAGAGTGTGGTCCAGATGGCCGACAGGAGAGGCGGCAGAGCGCAACTCCCTTTGGCTGCAGTTAGGTGAGGGAGAGCCCTGTGCATGTGTGTATGTGTGAGTGTGTTCCAATGTCTGCCAGAACAGAGCAAGGCAATCACAGGGCACTTTGCCCGGGTAGCGCTACTGCTGGACTACCAAGGGACATAGTCCACATGCACGGTTCCACATACACAGCCTACGGAGTACATACCAACTAAACATACAGCACGTACACAAAGTGAGACTTTGAAAAGTGCAACATGCTGGAATGGCCAAAGTTGAAGGAGACAACACTTCCTTACATCAAATAAAAAAGGAGACAACAAAACCTTCCCTAATCTAACCTTTTATAAAGTGAATCTAGCCTCACCCTATGGGCTGAAATTAATAGTGTATTTACAGAGACAGACACACACCGTCGTGTTCTGAGATGGGGCTCCTGTGCGCCGGGGTGTGCTTCTCTGTGCGGTGCTTCTTCTTGGGCCGCTCCTCCTCCTCGCTGGTCACCACCACCGATGCCTTCTCCTCCCGCCGCTCCTCAATCCTCCTCTCCCTCTTTTCCTCCCTCTCCCTGCCCTTGTCTCGGTCTCGCTCCTGTTCCCTCTCGTGGTCCCGCTCCTTCTCCTTGTGTTTCTTGGACTTCTTCTTGGGCTTCTTGCCACAGCTGCTGCTGACGCCGTTGTCGGGGGAGGCGCGGGCATTGGTGTGCGCGTGGCCCTGGCCGCTGGCGTGGGTGGGCCTGGGCGAGTGGCCGTGTGAGGAGGGCGGTGGTGGCGGGCGGTCGTAGCGGTCGACGGCCGCCTCTGCGCACGTGGAGCTCTGGTCCAGGGGGAGGTCCTGCGAGCCACGGCCCTCGGGTGTGCTGGGCGAGTTGGAGGTGGAGCCGGAGGGCGGCGGGTGGGACGAGGAAGAGGAGGAGGAAGAAGAGGGCCCCGGACAGGCCGCCGTGGGGGGTGGGGGTGGTGGGGCAGCGCTGGAGCGGCGGTCGGAAGAGGACGAGGAGAAGGAGGAAGTGGAGGAGATCGAGTAGGAGAGGGAGGCTGGGGGAGGAGGAGGGGCGGCAGGGGTTCGGCTGGAGAGGTGGGAGATACGCGGCTTCTTGGGCATTAGGGGGTCGATGAAGTCACATTCTGGCTGCCGTTTCTGCTGAGGGTGTGAGTGTGTTTAATATAATTAGATTCTAGATCCTTCATTCTATATATTGTGCAGTATAGTACATGGCAAACAGAGGCACATGTATGCATATTTTATTATGAAAAATGAAGGGTGTGTACAGAGAGTGTGTGCGTGTGTGCGCGCATTTCTGACCTGTGGAGAGGTGGGTACTGACTCCTTTGGCGGACTGCTAGATGGCAGGCTCTCCGTCAGAATCCCCTTCCTGTGAACAAGAGTATCCTTTGAGCAGTGACAAAATTACAAACAGCATTGAAAACAAACAGCCATTTTTCTTAGCCAAGGTCATGCACTCCACTAGATTAAATATAGTTTATTGCTCAAAAAAAAAAAAAGGGCCGTCCTAAATAAATGCAAGCCTGGACTTTTTTTGTTGTTGTTGCAAAGAACAAGGGACTCTTTCATAGCCAGACCATAGTCTCTTTCATGCAAATCACACTGACAAGCTACACTAACACAGCGGCCAATGGGAAAAGCAAATGGCGAAAAAACACTGGCACACAAAACTGGCTTTACAACTTAAGAGCTTGCACTAATAAGAGCATAATTTCAGCCGATAAGGCAGCGGTGGGGACGCTTGCTACACGGCCCTTGTGGCACTTTGTAGTGCTGATACGGTCATTTGGGCCATTCAACAGGCTCACTGAGCAGCGGCTAATCAGCAGGGAAAGGCGCTGATAGCGAGGGCGAGCGCCCCAGACGAGAAAGATGATGGTGTCTCAGGAATCAGATAGAGCAGAGACTTGCGCTGACAAATCATTAGCTGGGAGATGAGACACCCACACACCACATCTGGCACCACACACACACACACACACACACACACACACACACAGGGAGCCGTGGCTCTCTAGAGAAGCCTTGTAAGCCCTCCTTAGAGCCAAGGGCAGCTGGCTTGGGTGGGCTGATGCTGGGTTAGGCTACAGACTCATCCCTGCAATGGCTCTCAGGGATCAGCAGCGTTGAGTTACCATGGAAAATGATCCGTGGCTCCAGCGAGTCGATATCCCCTCCAGGTGTGACTGGTTTGGGTTACCTGTGCATGTGGGTGTGGCACTGCACGGCTATTACACAATTTATTGTGAGGGACCGTGTGTTAGCAGTTAGGGTTAGTGTTAGGCCAGCAGCAATCTGCGTTGTTATGCATGTTGGGCTGGCTCCTCTGTGAGAATAAGTGTGTGTGTGTGTACACATACCGAGTTAGAATCCGGTCCAGCTGTGTGCGTTCATCTTCAGTGTAGCCGGGCCAGTCCCTTTGCACCTCACGATAGATGAAGTCCTTCAGAGAATACGAGTTATCCTTGGGGTTTAAGTTGGCCACCTGTTTTGACACACACACACACACACACACACACACACACACACACACACACAGTCTCTGTTATGGGCGAGGCTTTCGCTTTCAGTCACCAGAGGAAGGATTTGTTGCAGTCGTTATAATTTCATCATTAGGCATGCATAGACAAAGACACACAGGCAATTTGAACCATGACCCCAGACACTAGGACAAGTCTTCAATATTGTGTGGTGGGTATTTTTGTCTTGTGCACAGTAGCAGGCCTCATCAGCAACACACACTTAACCTTTTCTCACTCTCTCTTTGACCCCCCCCCCCGCCCTCCCCACCAACCCCACACACACACACACACACACACACACACACACACACACACAACAGCTGTCATTACTGTTATGGGCAACTCCCAGTCCTTCACAGTCAAAACACCAGTATTACTACAACGAGTCACCAGCAAAAAAACAGGGTGGGACACAAACACAGGCTGGAAAGAGAGACAGACAAACACACACTAAAGAAAGTCCCTAGAACTCTGACATTCTGAACAACAAAGGCATGTCCAAAGGCTAAACCAGAAGAAGTTTCTAAAATTTCCTGGCAATATTCCCCAAGTCATTATAAATTAGACATTATGCAATAGTGTACATTATAGAGTTTGACAGATACACAGAAGAAGAGTGAGGAGAGGAAGCTGAGAGAAAAAAAAGGCTAAAAATAGGTTCTGGCAAGGGGAGGGCTATCGTGTTTCCCCCTCCAATCCGTCCACGGTTTCAAATTCTTCCAATCCCCCTTTCCCAAACAAGGGAAACAAAATAAAAGACTGCTTAGCGAGTCAATAACAGTCAGACGTCGGCCTACACAATCCCACAGTGGTCTGCGCGGGCCAGAGAAAGGAATGCAATGACCGTAAATCAATTAAAGATTTTTCTGTCCAGAGCTCAAGTCAAATCAGACAAGTTTGCACAAAGCAGGGCGAAATACGCAAATTCCAACAAAAACTCTGGAATCAAAATGTATTGCATATGGCTGTGCGTGACAAAATGGAAACAGAACAAAACTGTTAATGCCATCTACTA
The DNA here is from genome assembly GCA_017657215.1 of Limnothrissa miodon. NCBI lineage: Eukaryota > Metazoa > Chordata > Actinopteri > Clupeiformes > Clupeidae > Limnothrissa > Limnothrissa miodon. The sequence continues at coordinate 443,066 of JAGFZM010000151.1, read as the reverse complement.
ATGAATGCAAGCATGCACTGTTTCCAAGTCATGAAGTTTGCGACTGTACTTTTTGACGGTTTGAGAGAGCCTTGGGTTGTCTTGCTTCAAGACCTTGGCACTCAGGTATGGGTGGGGGGGGGTTCAGCCTTTATATTGCTGGAAATGGGCCGCTTTGCTACATTGCGGGTATCTGAGGACAGACACAAAACCAAACGGCCACACAAATCCCTTAACAAACCAGCTTTGTGCTCAACCTCTCTTTCCCCTCACACAAGCATGCATGCGCACATGCACAAGATGTTAAAGTTCACCAGCAACGTTATTACGGTATTTGCATAGCGTTTGTCCCCATCCACCTACTTTTTAATATGCGTGGTCAGTTTCTGCAGACTGCTACAAAAGCTTTAAATAGGAGATAGAATAATAGAGCTGTGTGTGTGTGTGAGTGTGTGTGTGTGTTTGTTCATTCAGTGTGAGAGTGTGTTTTAATGTATGCTCTTAACTCATCTTGTGGCTTTAATTGAGAGTGAATGGAGGCCTTTGTTTGAGGCCCACAGCTGTACTGAAGACTTTAAATACTGTAGCCTTAAATCATAAACACGCACACACACTTGCTCTTGTGGACACCTCAATCCAGGGCCATAAGCTTGAAGACAGACAGGGGCGAAACAGCAGCACAAACACATAAACCAATGAACAAGACGGTAAGAGCAAACATGGTCCGACGTTAAACACAAGCCAACCTGGTTACACTGGAATTAGATGTGTTACTGCTATGGAAATCCCATAACACTTTATGAAGTTATGTAGCAGTGCAAGTCATGTGTAAATACTTCTGACACCTAGCCGCCCAGTAAGCTGTCAACAGCAACTTTGACTTAGGCCTTGCATGCAAGCTGCTTTGAGTGCTGTTTGAGCTACAGACAAAGAATGACCTGCGTTTAGAGTTTATGTTTGTTTTAGTGTACGCTCCTACTGAGTGCTTGAAAAGGTTCAATATGCTTCACTGAACCCAAGATGGATATGTCAACAAATTGGGATTCATGTTACGGATACACAGCAAACAGCACAAGTTGCTTCCATTCACACACACACACACACACACACACACACACACACACACACACACACCCCTGTTGTTCCTACATCTCCCTATTCCACGTCAGGCACTCCTCCCCATTCCCTTACAGCAAATGTAACAGTATCCTACAGGCAGAGTGCACACCACTCTCAACGCTAGCAACAGACGCTAGCACCCATGGGGTTTTGCCTTTCTTTTAGGACGCCCAGGGCCCAGGCTTGAAGGCACAGGCTTGACTGCATGCCAGCAAAGCAGGTTACGTGATCTACCCTAGCCCTTTCTTAGCCACTCTGATTTTTATCATCTGACCGGGCCCTATAAAAACATTGATATTGGTCAAAATAAGCACATATGGCAAAAACCTTCAATATGACCCATCACCAAGCCCTACTACCTCCATCATCTTCTTGTGCCCAATCTACCTTCCCTTTTCTCGCATTGGCAACCAACTTTCCATGAACTTAAAGGAGTCATAGAATGTCAAACCGCATTTACCTTGTTATTGTTGAATTTGGGTAGCTTAAGGTATCCAAGCTGTCTCCCGCTTCAGTCTACATCAAACTAGTTTTTACCACGCTGAAACGGCCCAATCTGAGGATACGTCACCTCGCACCTTTCATTTGCATGGTCCAATCAAAGATCGTTTGGAACCGTCTTTGGTCCAATCCCCTATTGCTTCATGAATTTGCCAAGAGGGGGCGGGAATTACAAACTGTTTTGTTCTAACCCTTTTAAATGAGCCTGTACATGACGCTCTAGCAGTGCTCCTGGGTCACTTTCAGACACACAAATTTGCATACACTACTATTGAGGTAATTTCTGATGGTCAAAAAATGTGTTCTACGACTCCTTTAAATGCATAGACTTTGCACTAGGGATGTATGTATACATAGAAACACACACACACACACACACACACGTTGGTAGCTGCAACTTAAGGAACAGCTATTGTGATAAATGACAAACGAGTCACCTGACAATGCCATCTGTCTTTAAAAGAATGAAGACCAATAACAGATACTGCATGTTAACACATTATTTAGTTATGTTGCCTCAGAAAATAGCCCCATGAACATCTAATCAGTTTGCACTTCCTCCCTCTTGCTTCTACTTCCCCCCACCTTCCCCTACCACTAGGTTTAAGTGCTTAAAGCATTGCCAACCATCTCTGTGCTTCTCAATAGTAGCCCTATATATATGCATATATATGCATATGAGGAAGGTTGGTAGAGGAACATTTATATTTAAAAGTCTATATGTAGGCTAGTGCGTACAGTGTAAACCGAGCATGTGCTTGTTGAATATACATTGTGGGTCACACCAAAACACTCCTGCCTCTCCTCTGACCTCTTCCTCCTTCTCCTCGCCTACCTGTTGCAGTGTGCTGCCCAGTGAGTTGCGGTCTTTCTGGCTTACGCCGTCCCTCTGGAGACGCGCCAGCACCTCCAGCTTCTTGTAGGAGCGCAGGGCCAGCAGGTGGACTATGCGGTCCCGATACGAGCGTTGCGCCACCGGGTTGTTGCTCAGGCACTTGCGGATGGTGCTTGCCGGGTTGATAGGCGTGGAACGCTTGCGCTCGGGGACCGGGTCAGGGGCAGAAGGGGCCGGCTTGCGCACCTGAACAGTTTTACCTGGAAAACGAGAAAGATGCGGGGGAGGTTAGAGAGAAGTAAACAAATACAGAAGGTTAATTATGAGCAGTGGGCGTACAGGCGGTTAACTGTGGACGCATTAAATAACAGCATTAATGAAAACATGTATTACCATAAACACCCTAAGCATTCAAGCCTCAGGAAAAATGCACAGCACCTTCAAAGGGTGACTGAACAATTAGCCGCCATGACGCTACTTCAAATCAAAGGCTAATCACAAAACAGTTCCAGGACCCAGGAGACTGAAAGAACTCAACCCACCATAAAAGAATAAAATGCAAAGCTCTGGAGTCTGAACAACGACAGGATTTCACAACCTGAAAAGCAACAGGACGTGTGTCTGTGCAAGTGTGAAGAAAAGAAAAGGGCACCAGTGTATGCATCAAATTGGTGTGCTGTGCATTGCTAATGAGTAAAATATATAAGAGGTGAGTGTGTGGGGTGTGGGGGGGACTCTTTGAAGTTTAACTGGAAGCCAGAGAGCATGGCTGCCTTGCACGGATGCTAAGCTGGTTATTTAAGGCACCCTAAAGCGACACCGGTGATAAAGCTCACGGGTCTCTGAGAGCGTGCAGGTATGTTCATCACAGCCAAGCCTTTGCAGCTTGTCAGCTCTTACCATACACTCTAAAACAGTAGGCCTAATACTCCCACAAGACAACTTTCCAGCAGGGCTAAAAATTGCCACCACTCAAATGCTGAAAAAAATTAAATTAGCCGATTTAAGTACAGCAGTCTTTCACCAATTTATTCATCTATGGCTAGAAGATATTCACATTTCAAGTTTATTTTGACCCCTGGCAACCAGGAAACTGGCAAAGATTGCTTTGAAAATGAAATGCAACATTTTTACAGCTCTCCTTTCTCTGTGACCACCTCTAAGCTAGTTATCCAACATATGGACGGTTCTATATGGCCTTGCTCCAACTGGGCCTTAGTTAGCATACTTTCATGTTCACTTTGCCCGTTATGAAATTCAAAAGCTCTTTACTGGATTAAGGCCACAAAACAGACGTTCCTCTCCGTGATGGGTGCTGAGTGACCCACTGGAAGGTATAAACGCACACACACACACACACACACACACACCATTTTCTGCTGTCTCACTGCCCAGAAAGCAGGTGAATCTCCTGTGTCACTGCCTAAGCGCATTAGTGCATGTGACATAACACTGCTTGAGGCGTTTGGACATCAAACGCCAGGCACAGTACACTGATAAAGCCAATGAGTTGCTCCCGCCTCCCACTCTGGTTCTCGCGTCTCTTTAAGCCGAGCCTTCCAGGGGACCTCAGAGAGGTGCGGCGAGGAAACCGGCACATGTTGCCGCACATGGCTCTCCTGTTTACCACCGTGGATTGCAGCGTTTCTACTGCGAGCACATCCCGAGTGCACGGAATTACTGATTATCTGATGCCTGCACAGTTTCTGTGTGGGTGTTGGGCATGTGCCTGCAAAAAGCCAGAGGCCTGGAGAACACTACCGCTCTGGTATAATTCAGGGATTGTGGCACAAGCCCAGGACTGACTTCCCCAAAAACTGGAGTCTCCTTTTCCTCCCTGCCTCCATCCACTTTTCTCTCACTTCATCTCAATTTTCTCTCAAGGCCTACAACCCCCCCCCCTTCTCCTCCAGCTCACAGGCTGTTGCCTCATGCAAAGCCTCAAGAGGGTGAAACTGATTAGGGGATGAGCAACTGACTTCTCATTTTCGGAGCACGCACTCTGTGGTGTCTGCACCAGTGTTTGTGTGCCCGTGCCCATGCGCCAGCTCCCAGGTGCTGAGACTGAAACTGCATAAGGAGCAGCTGTGCCGCCTGGCCCAATGGGAACCACACTTCAGCACACCAAGCTCATCCAGGAAACACCAGAGGAGTGAAAACGAGAGCGCGCAAAAGAGCGAGAGAGGAAGGGAGAAAAAAAAAAAAAATGCAAAAAGTGCATGCATTCTTTTGTAAGAGCGGCATTTTCACTCAGGGGCATGGCTATGTGGGAGAGACGGCGCCAGTGCCGGCATGTGTTTTTTTTTTACCACACAGAGCATTTTAACGTGAGGTGATCTACTGGCTATTTATGTTTATAGCCTCTGCTCTGACCCACACACAAATTACAACTTAGTCCCAAGTCTTGTCTCCCCTCTACTACACACCACACACACACACACACACACACACACACACACACACACACACACACACACACACACACACAAAGCATCCACCTAAAATACTTCAAGCAGGTGAGAGAGTCCGGCAGGCAGGCAGGCAGGCACGTCACACACACACACACACAGATACTCTTGCTATGCAAAACAATGGTAGAGGCTTGCAACAGATTACCAGCTGAGCCGCTCTCAGTTTCATCCGTGACTGCCTCTCCTTCCCCCTCTCCCTCTACAGTCTCAGAGTGCCAGAAAAGAATAAAGGAAGGGAGGGAGGAGAGAGCAGCAAGACTGAGGTCAAGAGAGAGAGAGAGAGAGAGAGAGAGAGAGAGAGAGAGCGAGAAAGAGACAAAGAAAGAAAAGTTAAGGTAGAGATCACTTGAGTGTAATGGGATTAACTTTCACTTCGCTTATCTCACTGACCTTAATCTCACCAACCAGTCTCAGCTAGACTACCGCTTTTCCAGTGTCATCTGTGCATATGAGGAGAGGTTTGGGTATGTTTGCGCGCGTGTGTGTGTACACGTGCAGGCACCAGCATATGTGTTCACTTCACATGCCAGGGAAACAGTAACAGTGAAGAAGAATGTCTCTACCACACTGCTAGATCTACAGATAGGCTATACAGGAAGCATTGACGTGTAACTCTAGCATCGTTGACTTGTCGGCTTGAGAGTGACAACACCGCCAGAGACAAGCAAGCCCAGCAGTGAGAGAGAGAAATGGAAAGAAAGAGAGCTGTAGCAGAGAGACAGTAAACTGCAGCACTGCGGCGGGCGGTTCCACGGGCTGGGTGCGTGAAGCCAAACTAATTCAAACCAATCCCAGGCAGAAGCCACAAGGAGAAGGAAAGAAAAAAAAAATGACAAGAGAGTGAGAGAGCGAGATGGAGGGCGCTCCACTTGGCCAGGAATGGGGGGCTTTTATGTCTGACTGACGATGGACACGAGACACACACAAACTGACATACACACACACACAGTAATATCACTAACTCTGTCATTTTCATTATGTGAAGGAGCGTGGTTGCTTTTGGTAGTGGTACCTCGGAACTGTCCGCCAGGCTTGATGACCTTGGTGCTCTTCTTGCGCGAGTCCTCCTCGACCTGCGTCATGCGCTCGCGGGTCACCTGATAGGACTCGCTGGTGGCGCACACAGTGATCTTGTCCTGTACCGTGCCCAGAGACGCCAGGTGCGGCGCGCCAGAACTGTCAATTTGAGAACAAAGATTACTGTAGAATATAACAAAAGATGGCATAAAACAAAAAAAAAAAATGAAAAACCGGCAGCACTCCATCTTCATTTGCTAGTTTAAGGTCAAACCCTTTACTACCAGATAAACACCCCTTTGGCTGATGGACTAGCAAAGGAGTAGTTCAAATTCTGTGTTTATAATAAGTTTCATAGTCACGATAGGGGCATTTTGTGTTATATATTGTTATGTTTGTGGTATATAGTCATGAACATATAAAACATACAATATTCAGTTGGGTTTCATCGTGACATTCATCATGTCATTTCCTAGGGGAATTTTTCACTCCAATCTCAAGTTTCAAATGATAGGTGCAGGGTGAGGCTTTGGGTGAAAGAGGCCAAGGGGCATGACAAGAAATGGGATTCAGCCAAAGTCAACTTCAGTACATTTCATTAGGCAGGACTGGTGCTGGAGCTAGAGATGGACTACTGATGGTGCGATGCTTGTTTGTGTGTGTGTGTGTGTGTGTGTGTGTGTGTGTGTGTGTGTGTGTTAATGTCATATCTAACAAATGGCTCTGGGCTTCCATGATGACTAATAGCGACATATGAGTCAAAGCAGTAATGACATGGTGCATATTTTTAGACGTAAAGCATATAGTTCGCCTGCCTCATAACTCATTTATGGTCAGCCATGTCATCTGTGACTCCACAAGACAATGTGGATCATAGTCCCATTGAGATTTTTTTGTTCCCTTCTCATGTCATTTCAGCATTGACAGCAGACCAGATGAGCAACAGAGGCAGGCAAAAAAAGTGAAGACCACACATATGAAGACACTCACAACATGGGGCCATATCAACAACCCACAATGCCTGATGCAGATCTGAGATCAGGATGTTGCATGTTGATTAAAGTCTCTGGCCGTTTCTGATAAAAAAAAAACTTCTGCCTTTGAAAGAACCACAAATCCACATGAGAAAAGCCACGAGCAGGACCTCTGTCTGCAGCCAGGCCAACGTGCTACTTCCCGCCCCTTCACACCTGTGTGTGGCCTCTGAGTCACTCCCCTGCAAAGTGCCTCTGAGCAGTAACTGAACCACCTCATGCTGCTCAGCCTACACATTTATTCTGAAAAATGGACCCACCGACAATGTATACTATTCATTTCATTTTGCAATAAATTATTTCTGGGCATATTTATTATTTATGAATATATTGTTACATCTGTTCCCACACTCCAAATTAAATCAAACCATGTCAGGTATACATCAGGCATTTCAGGAATGCAATGAACTTCATGAGTCAGTAAGCTCCATTGATTCTAGAGCCCCTGTGGGGGGCATCAGGCAATAGGCTTCGTACCCAACACAATCCTTTACAATGAGCGGATACTAACAGCCCGTCGGCTTATTGCTCAAATGTGCTTTCACTTTAGCATTCCCTCACCTATCTGATGTGGCAACAAGCAGCAAAAACGAGACGAGCGGCGCCGACCCATTATCGTCACGATGCAGACACCCCTTGGCTGAGGGACGTTCTCACCGTTTCAACTGCCACACTGACACGCAGGCAAAGCACGAGGTGTGGACAGGTGTGTGGTTTACGTATAGAATACAGGGGTCGGTTGCACCAACTGGTCTTAGCTAAGCCTGGTCTTAAAGTCAAATTGGTCTTTGTTAAGACCAATCTTTAGAATAGATTTTAAGCCGATTGCACCAACACAATTTACGCTTGGTCTTACGCCCGGTCTTACGCCCGGTCTTAGCGATGCGCGTCCATGTGAGGATTCGGAATAAGAACTAAGAATGAGTGTTGCTAAGATACAATAAACGACAAAAGGCGAAATTGCTGCAGACTTTGCGTTGGTGAGCATAGGAGGAAGATGGCGACTCAATGACAAAGATTTTCTGCGAATGACACGACAGGCATTTGTAAATACCAATCATGTCCCCTACAGTGTTTTGAGGCATCGTTTGCCTAAAATCGCAATCTTATAAGCACTTGCAGGTCTTTTCTGCCGAATTGGAAACTTTCATTGAATTCATTGTCGTTAGAATAATTAGGGACAGGAGTAATCCCCTAGATTTGTATTTCACGTCTTAACGCTCTCTCGTTGTACATCCTATGCATCAGACGTGCAATGTTTATTACAATTAGATTGCAGTTTTCGTCATAACTATGGCAACCAGGCCATATTTCAATATTTACACCAACCCCTGACTGGCGTAAAACTTGCGACCGGTCTTAGTGAGAAGAAGGCTTAAGCCCACTTGGTGCAACCGGCGTAACAATCAAGTTGGTCTTAGAATGTTGAGTTACGAGCAAAATGGCTTAAGACCAGGCTTACGCCATGTTGGTGCAACCGGCCCCAGGTGTGCAAGGACTTGGGACAGTGTTTATGGATCGGTTTGAGCAGCAGAGACATGTTGGGAGGACCCGTGGTTTAGCTGCCTCTGTGCGGAGCAGGTGTGCTGGTCTGGTTCTGCTGTGGTGATGACAAGGGTGACAGGTGTTTGTGTTTAAGGTGAGTGGTTTGGGTGGGTGTGGGTGTGTGTGTGTGTGTGTGTGTGTGTGCGCCGGGCCTCCTCATACCTGGACGTGTACTGGTGGATACACTCAAAGCTGCCCTGAGGGTTGTCCTTGCCAACGTTTGACAAGTAGAAATCAAAGTTATGAGCACTGTCAGGAGCGTCTGTTCGTGGAATCTTGATGCGCTGCAAGAACAAAACCACAGAGTCAGATCCAAAGACACACACACAAAAAACAGAGTATATACCCGACACCCTGACACATTTTAAACCTTTACACCATTTATTCTCCATCAAGGAGAATTACATGTGCATTTGGGATCAAACATATATAGCATTCAAATGGTCATCCATGTGGTGCATCTGTGCAAGTGTGTGGCTTTGCTTTTGCTCATATATGGTGCTGGTAGGAGGATGGTTTTAAGGCCATAGGGGTGGTGCTAGTGTATGGGGGTTATGTATCTTTGCGGTAATATGGGGGACTGTGCCTGACCAATATTGTTTGCATGGGTCTTCCAGCCTATCTGATCGCTATAGTATTTATAGCCATTGCTGGGCTGAACCCATCCCGGGGTTCAAAGAGTAGCCAGACACTTTCACAGGAGTAGAGGGGGGGTGGCAACAGAGGGGGGGATGCAACTGAGGCCACCATAAATAGCCCCTCCTCTCAGTTAACACATACCCCCCTCTATTACCCTCCCACAGATTTCTTCAACCTATGGATTGAAGCATAAGCCCCCCTGGCATAATGCAGACAAATTGATTGGCCAACAGGTTGCCTACAAAAGCGTGTCTCAGCACACTATGCATGCAACTCTTCTTGCATCCAATGGCCTGTGTCCTAATGCTTCAGTATTCCTACTACTGTATGCATGCGTCCGTCAGATGTAATTCTCATAAAGATGACATCAACACTTGTGTGGCCATGTATATGCGCAATGTGTGTGCGCGCAGCGGTCGGGTCAGGATGACTCGGGTTATGTCCACTGCAGTGGAAGACTGAGCCCAGGCAGTCCCACCCCCGACCCCATGGAGAGGCCACAGCTGAGTGTGCCAATGTTTGGCCAGGGGCTGCAATCAGCCGACACACACACTCGCACACAGGAGTGATTTAGCAACCGACGCACCAATATGGCTATCAAAGCAGATGTATACTAAATCCTCCAAAACAAAGAGAGGCATCACATTTATCCCCATTTACTGAGAGGGCCCAGGCAGATGTCGTCACACTCAGTTGCAGTAAATGTTTTCAAGAATACTCTCAATAACAGTAAGTGACTCACCCCCTGAAGTCCCTGGAAATGTACAGTTGGCTGCGAGGACGGTACATTCTGGAATAAAACAAACAAACATGCAGTGAGTGATGGATGAATGTAAATTTGAACAATATACTCTTCGTTTTATTTCATTTAGTTTATAGTTGTTTAAAACAATTAAGGTGGTTCCAACATTTCCCAAGAGATAATGAAAGTATTTATCTCATGATCTCAAATTCTACTTTAGAAGCAGTAGGCCTAGTTCAGGTGGAACAACAATCATTAAAAGTAAAATCAACCAATGCTTTAGCTGGCCACACTGATAAGGTGGCATTCAGCAATCAGTCAACACGTGTTGGGAGTTAATCCTCCTCTGAGCCAGCTCCTGTTTATGGGCCCCGTAAAGCAACAACTGGCCTCAGAGGAACATATTGACTGACTGGGCTATACACCAGCCACAGACCGATAGGTAAGCAGGAGAAAACCCATTGAGAGCAAAAACTCCCACTTTCCAAAAGCCTGTGAAACCAGCTTTGACAAAGCTCCTCCCTACACACACACACATACAGGTCGGGGAGACTGCTTTCCAATGAAATGTCAGCAAACTAACGAGGGCAGTGGATCCATCATTTGCTTGTGTGTGTATGTATGCATGTATGCATGCATGTATGTATGTATGTATGTATGTGTGTGTGTGTATGGGGTTCGAGAAGTTGGATAGAGAGAAAGCCATGAGGATAGGTTAACACAATCAACACAATTATGTGTCCTTATAACATTCATCTTTTGAATAGGTAAAGCCGGGAGTGGATTCCCTTCAGGCTGACAGTGAGTTTTTAAAGTGCTGACAGTGGAGTGTCGCTTCAAAGCATTCCAATGAGGTGAAGATAAGTTTCACACAACTGTCTCAAGTTAAATCCATGGAGGAATTTAAGACCTATTTAGTGGGAGAGATAAGCATAACAATTGAGCATTTTGCGATAAAATAAAAAAAATTGGTAAACTTAAAAGGCAAAAGATGGTGCATAAAAATCTGGATACGTTGGCCACATTGAACTACCAATATGGCTGCTGTGGGAGCCATTTTTCAAAATGTCAGACTGAAAGTTTTGTCAGTAATAAAGTGATGTAGTGAATGAAATGCATCTTCCATGGATAGCTCTTAGAGACCGTCACATGGATAATGCATGGAAGTCTTCTACAATCTCAAGTTGGCGGCCAGAACTGGCATGAAAATCGGGCAAATTGGGATTTGATTAAGATTTCACTTAAAATGATGAGTTATCTTAAAGTCAAACAATGATGCTACAAGGTGCAAATTAGTTAATCAAACATCTCATATCTCTCATTTATACATTCTTTAGTCAGTAGTTAGTAAATATTCTTTTTGTGGTTACAGGTTGTAGTGCAGTTATTTTTCCTAAATGCTATGATGTAACGTTGCCCCTAACACTGACAATACAATAGCTCAGACACATTCAATGCAGGCAAATTTACTTTCAGAAAAAGCATGTAAACTTTTTCAAATGAATGAGGCTGTGGGGCCTCACTGAAAACTGTCCAGGTCTTGCTCTTCAAAGAGGTCTAGTCAATGGTAAGTAAAAGGAAAAGAACTTTGAATTCCTTCAGCAATTGGTTGTCCCACAAATGTCAATTTTGAGAATTCATCACGGACTACCATGTACCATGGACACAGATCTTTTTCTCGATTCTTTGCTTAGATGGTTTGATTCCGTGCATGCTGGCAAACACATTGTTGTGACAAATTATCACCAGAAAATTATGACCCAAAGTCCTGCTCTATAGCCAAACTAGCATATGGAGTTTAACAAGCAAGCTGCTTTTTACCATCAATTCCTTCCACAAAGGCGGCTCTAAATGAGCATGTGAAGATGGCAGTGTACCAGGGATGCTTGGGGTATGGGGTCAGATGCTGGTATTCACAACCAACTTCCCTTTGTAAATAGGGTTGTGGTTGAAGACATCCAAGGTTTATTGTGAAACTTTCAGGACATGCCTACCTGGAAAAGGCCAGTCCAGCTATAAACATGTTTCAGCAAATGTAAAAACAGATTTGAAGTGCAAAAACATTGACCAAATATAGGGATGTCTTGGTTCAAGGCAGTCATTGTTACCACTTATGTTGCATTCTGTTTATATGTGTGATGTACTTGTGATTTGACATAGGCTTAGATCTTTCATACCAGATTAATCTGTTCAACCTTGCTGCAATTGGAATTTTTCTTCTTGAACGCATCTATAGCATGCCATAGATAAATGCCTTCATCACAAAATGCAAAATTTCATTTTAGCCTCTGTTAAACTAGTTCATCTTACTGTCACTGGTGCACTTACTAATCACAACACAAAGCCAGACAGGGTATTCCAGGAACCAATCAGACAACAACCTCTGTGACTTGTGCATTAACGCAAGGGCAAGGTTTGCCTTGCACATTGTTGATCATGCATTCCCTCTTTGAGCCCACCTTGTCTCACTGCCAGATAGATTAACAATGATTAACTGGGAGATTGGGCTGTGAGGTGGAGCATACGGATTTGAGTGTGGGGGGGTAGTGGGTGCTGTCAAACAATGCATGGGTTGCTGTAAATATACACACACAAAAACAAACACAAATTATACAGGGAGCAGTGCTAAGCAGAGTCCACAGCCAAGTGCTGTCAATTCCGACAAGAAACTAGCATGCTAGTGAAATCTAAACTTAATCAGTTTAGTATCAGTATCAGTGAGTCATTTAAAATGAGAGACACTAGGCCGTGCATCTCTGAAACACTGAATCTAAGCAACTGCTCTATGGACCAACTTCAAGAGCAAAGACAATTTTCTACTTTCTGAAAATACTTTGAAAAATCTCTAAATGTTACATTGTTGAGAACAGAGATAAGTTTAAGGCAGGAAGTTCTGGTACTATCTTCAAATACACTTCAGTGATCATAGAGTAGGCAGTCATGGCCTCTCTCACAACACACATGCAGCTCTTAATGTTGCAGTTCTGTGGTCTGGGACAAAGGTATGTTGCCAAAATGGTTTTGCCAGTAGGCTGTGGGGCCAAATAGGGACAGTGTACATGCCTCTTAACCGACTAGCTTTTTTGCATACTCTGTGCTATGCTGATTGTAAATCTGTAAATCTAACAGTGAAAAAAAAAAACACACACATTATCTAAAAGCTTACGATCTCTAGATGCAACACATGAGTACATGCACTGAAACATGCACTCTTATGCTCTAAAACATGCACTCCCTTGATTCCAAGGACTATCTATTGTTTCCTAATGTAATTAAACGCCATAAAAAGTCTCTCTCCCAAAAAGTTGCTTTTTATTTTAAGAAAACACAGAATAAACGGAGCCCAAGTCCACCACATAACCTCACACTGTTGTTAGGTTATGTTTATATGACTCTGTGCTAAGACATTCATGAGTGGTCAAATAAGCCTGAAAAATCAAATGACAGGGTAGAAACACCTTTGCCTATCCCCCAAACAGACTACCACCTTTAAAAAAAATCTAGCAATAGGGTGTCCCTGCAGTGATATAATTGTTATGGTGTTGTTAACTAGAATAGATAACGCCCCTATTCTCTGATAAATATATTTCTCCTGTAGGCTCACGGGCAAAGGTATTTTCACCTCCACCTGACTCAGCTGCTCCAACTTCCAACGCCACTTCCTTACTCTAAAATCATTTATACGTTCCAAAGAAGCGCTGCGTGTGTGCTGTCTGCAGACACAAATGGCCTTTTCTAAAACTTCCACCGGCTCTCTCACGTTGTAAAGGCACGAATTCGTACAAAAAGTTTTTTCTTCATTCTGTGGAAGACTGTCATTATTAATCATTCATTTAATTTAATACTCATTTAAGCTGTACCTTGAACTTGCTTTATCATAACATCAACCTCATATGTTTGAGTAGTTTTGTATGCGACACGTAGGTGCTCTACGAGTAACTAGAATCAACTGATCGTTTCAAATCATAGGACTTTCATTTTTACAATGCACCATTACTAAAGCAGTTGAATTCATCAATCACTCTCCCTATTTGTGATTCCATAATGTAAATCTACAACTGTCCCAGATGTCCATGACTAAGACACATTACCGTGCATCACTTTTGCGAGTTATTTATGCTAAAACTTAAGTAATGTACATACATACATACATACATACATACATAAAAGTTATCAGAATACAAAACAAACAGATGGTTAACACTTCAAGACCTTCTAATTAAAAGGGAACAGAAACTTTGTCCCCAAGTTTTTTTAGGTGCCTGAAGTGAGGTCGAGATAACGTCAATGTCTAAATCAACTGTTAAACACTCGGATGCGCTACATGGAAATTTTCCATGCATAGGGTTATCAATAAAGGTGCACTTTACTATCGAATAAAATTGACAGGGGTGTCGAAATTCTATTATCCCCCCCCCCCCATTATAGCATGCTGCCCCATGACCAAATTTAGCTAATTGTTCACTTTCTAGCACACCGTTACACATTAGACTGCCTAGTCACATTAGCCAACTAACGTTAGCTAGGTCAACGTCTGACGTAGCCGCAGGCTCACTTGCCAGCTAACCAACCTATCTAACTGCTTGCAAATGATGGCTAACTTTGCATAGTCGATTCAAAACTAAAGTAGTTCGGATGCTTTTCAACGATTGTTAGCTTTACAGCTAACTAGCTCGCTAGGTCCCTGCAGCAACTGAGTGTCACTATTTTCACCATCAGCACAACCCTTGCTACCTTTTAAGACTTTTCAGTTTGAGACGGCAAACGATCCGCCATTATTTACTTTAACCAGCGTTGGTTTTCTTGCTGACGTTACAAGCCACATGAACTTAGTTTACCGATTTCAGATTATTTGTAATATTGGTTAACTTAACAGTGAACCTGCCACGTTGTTGGTACCTTAAAGGAGCTCGCGAAACTATAAAAATACCCGGACTTTAGTTGCAAATGTTAACAACTTAACCCTTAACTCTCCCAAGTATTTAGAGCTAGCAGGCTGGCTAGAAGCCAGAAGATCCCAAACCTGCTAACGTAATTGTGTAAACTAGAGGCATCTTTCGTGTACGTTTGGTATATTTTGGCAGCGGTTGGTATTACTAGTTTAATCAGATTAGCAATTCAGAAGATAAGAATTTATTCAATATACATAATGTATCCCAGTGCCATGTTGGCTCAACGTCAGCGCTGCTGCTTAACGTTAGCTTTAAAAGTGGAACGGCTAAGAGTATCACAGTTACGTTACTTAAGGCCCCGACGTAGACAAAATACTTGTTTTCAAGTTATAGTTAGCGCTGTCTTGTGATGTTTTATTTAGGAACACCACTATCCAGAAGCAATCAACAAACTGCGTGTCAAATGTCTTCACTTCAGGCTTCAAACTTCAGAAAAGTATAGGTAACACTTTAATGTTTAGTTGTTGTACTTTACTATTCAACTTACCTTACAGTTTTGGTAGTTTTCTAGCGCTCTTATGGCTGTCTCCGTCAGTTTTACGTGCAATACTGTGATTCTGCCCGCATTCCGTCGGCTACAATTCAGCCCGTACCTCCCATCCTCGGAGAGAGCCGCCATCTTTACCAGCCTTCCACCATAGTCCCTCTGACGATTGGGCATATACTGGACAACTTTGCTTCGCCGGGACAGTAGAGGGAGGGACTCTCCAAAGGGTTAGTTCTGAAGTTGAGAGTCTGATTGGCCTCTCATTTTTCTCCTACCTGCCCTTTAAATCCTCCGAAATGTGCAGCAACTTCGCAGCAGAACCACGTATGTGTACGTGCGAAACGATACAGCGCTAAACTAGCTAACTACCTGTGTGAGTGTGCTGCTGACAATGCCGCCTGCTTGTTGCGGTTTGACAATGCACGTGCTCGTAATAATCAGCTGAGAGACTACGATATACGTCATAGAACATCACAGTTTTAATGCTAACAACAGTGTTGTCCACAGGTATTTCGTGTAACTAACAAAACAATTTAAGATGTTTTCGATTGTTCAATTTCACTTTAACACACTTTATTAGCCTATGTCCTATACGGCATTCTATTCAGACTATTCCAGGCAGGGCTATAGATAAATTGTTTAAGGAAAGACGGGCTGCAATCAAACAGTTAATCAGTCTTATCTATTTGAGTCAGTGTCCAGGATGGTGCCTCAGTGTGAACTAGAATGGGTGTGGGACAGCCTGTGTGAATCCAAAAGATTACCAAGGATGGGCTACCACACCCATACTAACAGTGTATTGAAGCAAGGTTTGTGGAGGGGATTAAACACTCATAGGTTGAGACTTTATAAGGATGTATGGAGGTGTGTGTTTAATCACCTATGTGCACATGTGCAATTCTTTGCACAAGTGTGTGTTAACAGTCATGGATCTTGCACTTGTGGTGTGCTGCTGACAGTTCTGAGGAACAATGGGCCTGAGAGCAAGACTGTTTCTGGCACGCCAAGCCTCCTCTATCTGCTGCCCCGCGTTTCCTTCTCCTCTCAGCCCTGGGCGGTTGTTGACACAAGTGCTCATTGTGGCCAGCTCAGTGTGCCGAGTGCGAGTGTAGGCGCAGCCAAACGCCAGGCCGGCCCAGCTCAGCCACTTTTCACACAGCCTGCTGGTAACGCACAATAAAGAATGGACGGGATTGTACTGATGCGTTTGGCAGCCATTGTTTGTCACACAGCCACCGACTCAGAAGAGCAAGGATCTGAAGGCTTTGAAAGGCTGAGAAAGAGGAAAGACGGGCTCAGAGGTGTGTAAGGTTTTCATGAGGTCATGAGAGGAGATGGTTCAAGTCACCCTAAATAAAATAAAATTCCTCATGAACACAAATTTCTGTAATTTCTACAGTAAAAAAATACAGAAGCTTCTTGTCCTATTGTTTTACAAGGCATAACTCTTGCAATGTATTATGGGTAAAAAATAATTACAGTATAAAGCTGTAACACATTTTAAAATTACAGCATGATTATGTTTTCACTTGGTTCTGACTGTAAATGATACATTACAGTTAAACACTGTATTGATATTGGCGGTTTGTAAGCAGATAAGCATTTCATGGCGAGAGAGCGAACCCAGCATTCTTCCACTCCGAGAAGTATTATGTTATCACTATTAAAGAGGAACTAGGCAAGATTATGCTACATTTACCTGAATAGCCTACACGTTAAGTTTTTGAAGCTATGCCTTTCACCTGGCATATCATGGCTGCAACCAACCTTGTGAGTTTCTCTTTAATATAGCCTAAAATGCAATATGATTTAATCGTGTATCAGCCTGGCTTGTACAACTAAATAAACACATGGCATTAAGGCCATGAGAGGGCCATGAAACTGTGTGAAAACTGACAGCTGGAGGCCAGTATGATATAGCGCAGGGTCGTTGGAAAGCAAAATGAGGCCATCGTTTTTTGTCTACATTGACGACAGTGAGGACAATCTGTGGCTTGGGGTTCACTGTTGGTGTTAGGTCCCCCTGTACTTTGTTGTAGGGTGACCAGACAACCCTGATTTCCTGGGAATGCCCCCAATTTTGGTGATCTGTTCTTAGTAAAGTATAAGTAAACCAATATTTTGCCTGTTTTTTGAAACTAAAACATTAATTTCATGATGTTGACTTTTGAAATAGGAATGTCCCCAGTTCTCTAATTTCATCTCAAAGGTCTGGTCACATTGTTTTGTAGATATCATAACAAAGAGAAAGTACCTGTGGATAAATGACCAGTTGTGCATTGGAAAACCCGATGAACAAACGAGTGGCTCAGTGCAAGAGATGACACTGAGGTCATTCATTGGTTGCATAGGCTGTGTCATACCTGTATGTCTGCAGAGGTGGGCCTAAATTAAGAAACAGAACAAGCTCCATACTTTCTGGCATCAGCTTTTTACCTCAGAGCTCATTGTTTAGGATAGTACAGGTGGAGAGAATGAGTTTGAGGTTGTGTGGCAGGGAGAATGTTTGTAAGGCTGTGTGTATGACTGCTTGTTTTTATTTGCCGTTTGGTGCATATGTGTGGGCTGGTGGGTGAAGGGTGATGGTTCACATGCCAGGTGACTTGGCCTTTTTGTGGTGGCACACGGCAGATTGGGGCACAGTCTCTCGAGGGGTGGGGGTTAAACCATAGAGAGAACACCCTGCCCAGGACTGTGTGTCTCTGTTGTAGCTGAGCACGCTCTGTCTGATCCCAGTGCTGAGTGTGCAAACCTGTATGCTACACGTGTGAAACGGCATTAGTCAGTAGTAGCCCCACTCTCTTATTCTCCCTTTCTCAATCTGTCTCTCTGTCTCTCTCTATCTCCCTCTTCTCCTAATGTCTCGTTTGCCATCTTATCTCTTTCATTTCCTCTATGTCATTCTCACTTTTTCTCCATCACCATTTTTGTCCTTCACTTTCTCTATTGATTTTATTTTTCCTTCTCATTCTCTCACGCACATTTACTTTCTCTTTCACATCCTCCCTTGGACTCACTCTCTCTCCCTCTTACTCTCTCATTTCCCCCCCTCGTTTTATGCTTCCTGTGTGTATTTTTCCTGGTATTTAAAGACCTTGAAATGGCGTCGGGGTTAATGATTGAGCCGGCTGCTAAAAGCAGGCATTTGCTCCAGTCGCTCTTATCGCAGAGAACCAACCAGCCTCTTTGGGTTGTATATCTGATCTGACATTAGGGATGTGGCAAGTGCCAGGTCCACTGAGGAGACATTCACTTCACTAAGAATAACCCTTAGATGTCCAACATTTTCCTCTCGCTGTGGTTCAACAAGACCCATCATATACAGTTACTAACAGCTGTAACAGCTGTAACACTGACAGCATTTTGCAGATATTTTTTAGATAGAGTTACAATCTTTGTTGTTTTTAATTAGCTGTATAAGTGACATTATGGCATATCTAAGGAACTTAATAGCACCTTGTGCTTAATAGTGAATGCTATTTAGCAGTATTGTTAACATAATTGCTGTCAGCCTTCTTTCTAATATCATTATAATACTCTCTCTCTAAGAACCTTGTGTTAGAGTTATATTTAACTTGATGTTGTCAAAATACACTCAGAATAGTACATCAATATCCAGAGGATGCGTATTTCAGAACTTACACAAAGTGGTTATTAGCTTTTAATTTCCTTCTTTACGTATGTCCCTTTTACATTCCACTTTCTTTTTCTTGGCATCTCTCCTTTCTCCTGTTTTCTTTTAACAGTTGAGAGAGTGCTTTCCTTGATCACTGAGTGAGGCACATTGCCTTCCCAGCGAGATGACCCTTTTCTGAGGGACTGCAGGCGTCACTGGGGAATCCCACCAGCTGTACTCGGGTGAGAGCACTGCGGTGGGCCTCTTGTCAATCAGATAGCGGTTCAGGTAGCTCTCTTCCAGCTCCTGGGCCTCCACGCCCATTGAGTGGTCCTGGAGGATAAGCTGGGAGCAGACCTTGGTCAGGGCCAGCACCTCTGGACACAGGCCCCCATAGAACTCGGAGGTGTAGTAGTAGTCGCCCTCGCCGTCGAGCACGCAGGCCTGCGAGTCTTGGCTCCTCTCGTAAGGGTACGTGTACGAGGGCTGGCCGTAATGCTGAGGGTGAAGAGCGGCAACCAGCTTTCCCAGGATCTCCGTGCCCACCTGATTGGCAAACTCCTGGTCCACGTCGGCACAGAAGATGTAGTCCACCTCCTGCTGGGCTTGGTTGTCGATGGTGGAGGCCCAGAGGTCCATGCGTCGGCGTGCCAGGTGCTCCCAGCCAGGCATCTCGGCCACAGGCACAATGTGCAGCTCACGCTCCTCACCCAGCACGGGGGCCGGGATGAGCTTGTCTGGGTTGTCCGTCAGGATGTAGTAGTTGATGGGAAATCCCGGCAGGAAGTGTATCTCAGCTGTTTGGAGAAAGCGTGCAAGGTAGTGGGTGTAACGGCCTACAGCGAGCACCATCAACCCCACACGGAAAGAGCGCTGTTCAAACTCTGCTCTTTGGTGCACTGAAGCCTTGCTGTCACCCCATACCAGTGGAGCACCCCAAGGTGTTCTAGTAGGGTGATGTGAGGGGTCATTACTTTTCCCTAAATGGGGCCCAGAGAAAACCCTCATGGTGACTGGTCGCCGCAACCTCAAGAAATCTGTAAAAGTGAGACAAAAGCTTACCCACTTAAAATATTTTAAATGTTTATAATATCTATTATTCTGTAGAGGGAATCTTTGCATGCAAGCCTGAAACTACACTGAACAGGCAGCCAGACATTCTGAATGGTTTCACATGTTCTTTTGTCTTTTCCTGTCTCTTTGTAGTGTCACATGGCCCTGAGTTATACATTATGTATTACTGAAACAGATATACAATTGTTTGTAAGCCGTGAGTAAAGTAAAGTGCAAATGAATTTATAATTTATCAACTTTATAGAAACTTTTTTGTAAAATGCTTTGTCAGCCAGTATTAATATGTTATACCCCCTTATGGAAAGTTTATTACAGTCATCCCTTTGCGTCAACTCACTAAAATGTATTGTTTAGTACACTTCCAGGTATCAGTTGAGTTACTGTTAGAGTGGTATCAACGGTACTGCCCTGCAATGTGTACTAGATTTTAAATGGTCCACATGCCACAGCACTCACACATGAGCCCAGAGAGCAGCAGGCAGAGCAGGAAGAGTTGTCTCCAGGTCAGCCGGTTCAGCCCTGCAAACAATACAGAGCCAACAGGTCAACGCTCTGTGTTCTCGCTGATGACAACCAGGCCGCTACAACGTGGACAATGGCAGCCCTTGCTTTTTAAAGCTCGCTCACAATGCACTTTGTTTGATTGTGTGAATAACCTCACCCGCCATGCTTTATGGTCGGACCCTTTTGGGAGCCCAGTGCAGCCTGGGAAATGCATGGACGTGGAAAAAGAAGAGAAAGGTTAGCCACAACGCATTCCGCAGTGTTAGCCTGCCTGTGGGACCGCTGCCACATGAAGCTGCCTTGGCCCCGAGGGCAGCAGCAGCAGGAGGAGGAGGAGGTGTGCCAGGTAAAACACATGGAGATGAGATCCAATAGGATCACCAGCGACATGTGGCGTGTCAGCCCAATGTAATATAGCATGTGCATGTGCAGGCATGTACATGCATACACTGATACATATCAAAAACGTACTGGTTTATCTCCGCATGCACATGAGGGCACAGTTGTGTAAATGGATTTAGTAGAATCTCATGCACAGAGCCACAAACTGCTCGTAGATATTTTGTTAAATTTTCTTTTGCTCTATACATGTAGCCTAATGCTTCACTTACATTACAGAGCTAATGGAGATATGTCTCTGATACTATCTGACAACCTTGCAGAGTTTCCACCCTCAGTCAGTTAGGATTGTGTGTGTGTGTTTGTATGAGAGTAAGAGAGAGAGAGAGTGCATGTGTGTGTGCGTGTGTGCATACTCACATGTGTGAGAGTGAGATTGAGCTTCTGCATGGAAAAACCAACAATTCACTCCTTCTCCACTCCTCTGTGCATGTACTGCCAGCAGGTCTCTTTATTCCTCTCTCTCTTTCTCACTTTCTCTCTCTTTCTTCTTGCACGCACATGGGCACAGAAACAACACATGCACAAAACAACAGTGTAGAAGCAGAGAAACTGCAGCAATTTCACTGCAAGTAAAAAAGTCACACTTTTCTCTGAGGTGAAAATGAGCAGTTTGAAAGTGAGTTGCAGCTCCTTGCGAAGCATGACAGGAATGCTCCTTTTTGGAGAGAGAGAGAGAGAGAGAGAGAGAGAGAGAGACAGAGAGTCTGGCAGCATGTCAGCCTGGGAATCCATCAAACCCAATGCCAGCTCTGCTTCAGCACTTTTCCCAGCCACTCTGGACTTCTGCTGGCTTTCAGCAGGCTGCCCTCCACGCCTGATTCATGCGCAGTAACACAAAATGGCTGCTCCTACGCTTTGCTCATGACCATTTCTTCATCTCTCTCTCTCTCATCTCACTCTAAAAAACATTCATGCATTACTGATAACTGACTTGGACAGTCCACCACACCCTCACACTCTCTTTTTCTTTGTCATTGTTTTGCTGAAAAACCCTAAACCTTTGCCACAACCTCATAACGGTAGCAGGACTTTTTGAGCAGCAGTGGGATGGGGAAGGGAGGATGGACGGAGGTTTAGAAAGGGGGTTATGGATGAGTCAGAGGAGGGGGGTTTGCAGCGACAGAAAAAAGACCAAAGACTGTAACACTGACCTGGGGGCAGCCTGAAGGTTGGGAAGAGTGCCATCTCCCTCTCGCTTTCTATCTCTCTTTTTTTCGTCCTTTTGAATGTCTCTTCACTGACGTCTGTATTTGTGAAGTGAATTTCTCTCTCTCTCTTTCCTCATTATATTCGCTGGTTCATTTTCCGGGTCTTCAACGTAGCCCCAGGCTCTCCTTCTCCTTCTTTTCTTCCCTTTCTTTCCCTTGTTCTCCTTCCTTCTTCATTGCTTCCTCAATCTCTTACAGGCTTCAGGAATCTGTTCCCCTGGCATACGACCAGACTTACCAGATGGGGGGAAAATCAAGAGAAGGAAGAGGCAAGAGAATAAGAGGTATGAGGAAGACAGAGTTAGTGGGACTGCATATGGACTAAGAGATTTTCACAGTGGTCTCTCATCTGCCAACTATGATCTCAAATCAGTGCTCTGAGCATACCAGAAGTGTACCGTCTTTCTTAGTAAATGCAGTTTCATGTAAACAACTGCAGTCCATTTACAGTTGCACTTTGGTCTGGGCCTCTCGTTTTCCTTCAGTGACTGCTTGAGGCTTGTTGCTTGAAGGCGTTCTCATACAACAGCTTTAATAGAAAACATTAGCATTAGCTGTGCCCAAGCTTGTAAGTATACCTCAGGCCTCCTACAGTTTTGGGGAGAAGTAGTGTCACATGTAATGTGTCACAGTATGCGTGAAAGCACACTCTCTTATAAAAAAACATTTGAGGTTAAATGACTAACCCATTGCCTTCGTCTTATTATTGGAGAGCTAGCTCATATAATGTGCTATTTTAAATTTGAAGAATGCCAAATACCCTCCTGCAAAGAGTCTGCAAACATTTATTAAGCAATACTGTTCTAGTAGCCAGACCTTTGGATTGCTTAGATGTGTGTTCTGGTTGCTGTTCTGAATTGTGCATCAATGACTCAATGTGCATTAATGACAAATTGTGAAATAACAATTAACCAGAAAAAGGAAAATATATATCTTTGTTTTAGGCAGTTTGCACAAATCTCTGGGAGATTTTATGAGCTGAACTGAATGATATGAACCGAAGAGATTTGTACAGGCTGCTTATAATGTGTGTAGAATAAAGGAGACTATAATCCAAAAAATAAAGGTTACTGGCAATGTTAAGAAGTGGGGTTTCTTTTAAATGTAAGGCAATGCCAGGTGTGCCTTCCTGAGCCTGATCATGTCCATCCTATGAGGACCCAGTTCTTTCCTGTATCTCATAAATAATTATGTTCTGTCCTTTGGTAAAGGTTTACGTTTATGGCCAGCCACACACACAACTTGGTTTTGCAGAGTTGACTGTAATTAGAAGCTAGTCAAGGAAGTTCCTCTTGAAACAGACACAACACATACATTCAGAGAGGAGCTGTGTTTTATGCGTCTAAAACCTTGCAGCTTCGTGGTATGTGTCTAAAGCCCCACAGCTTTATTTCAGAATCGACTTTTGCATTCTTCTCTTTTTTGGCCTAAGGTCGTTTGGCTGTTTGTCAGCTGTGAGAATGGAGTTAGGAAAATCCCACTCATATTTAATAGCTCCTTGAAATCCCATTTGCCTTGTTAATTCTTTTGTTGAAAGTGATAGCAAGCATTTGTGAGTGTTGGCGTTAGTACAGGTTGAACAGAGATCTTCAGTAAGTAAAGTAGGCTAAAGATCTCAGTTGTCACCACAAGGGGGCACTATATACTGCACTTTGCCATTTGATGATGCAGATGCACATCTTTTGGTGTGTGTGTGTTCATATGAGGGTAAAGATATACAAAGGGAGATTTTGTCAGCTCCTGCATGAAGACAAACATTTTCATTCATCTTTCCCTCTTTCCCTCTCAGGCTCTTCCCCTGACATAGTGATTGTGTCCATGATCCAAATAATGTTCAAATGTTCTCTTGAGGAATGTTTAGGCACAGACACAGCAGGAAGTTGAAAAGCGAATATGGGCCACACAGAACAACACACACACACACACACAACCACAGCTTCTTCCCATTACGGGTGTCGACACACACTGAGTCCAGCACACTCACAACACAAAGTATTTCACTTGCAAGGTAACTTTACAGTTTATTATGGACAAATTCCAACTGAAATCTCAATAGCACATCACTGAAAGGCTCGACAGGAGAGTCAGTCAATCCAGCAAGAAAGAAAAGACCATAAACCATAAAACAAAATGCACACCGGCTACATAGGATTATGCATAAATTACAAGACAAATTAACTCTGTTTTTCTCTCAGTAAGTTTTTCGATCTCTCTTCCAGTGCCCTCTGACCTTTGCTGTCTATAAGAAAGATGGAAGCTGAGCAACACCCTCACAATCCAGGTCAGAAATGACTGTAAATGTGTACTGGCTGAAAGAAATAGGTTCGGGAAAGAAGACCAAGGCTTGTGATTTAGTATGAAAGGTGTTATGTGATTTTGAAATATGAAGAATGTGGATCTTCAACACAAACCTTTAACCGACAACATTCTAGTACCTAGATAATCCAAACAGAAGTCTGTACTCAAAAGACCTGAGTGTTTTGCTGTCTCTTCTCTTCTGCACTCTTTGAATTTAAACAACACACAGCCCAAGGATATTTAGCAAGCTCTCTTTTAAGGGGTGAGCAAATCTAGATCTTGGTGTCCGACATGTAGCCTACTTTGTAGACTTACTTAGAAATGGATCAGTTCTGTTTTTTTTCCAAAACTGTCCAGATGTGCAACAACATCACAAAGGCCTGTTTGACAGAAAGACCAGGAAACACAGACAGGCACATTCCATTCTTTACCACAACAACAGAGGAGGGTTTATTGATAGATAATTAGTTTCAGATATAACATTATCAAGAGTCTACTTTTGACAAAGAATGAGATGACGAATAAATACAACTCTATTGATATTTAGGGTTTTGCATTTAGGTTATCTAGATCATAAATATTTTATTGTGATACACTACAAGGCTCTCTTAGAAAAATAAACCATCTTTATCTAATGCACTTTTGATATAAAATTAAACCATAGTCAATAATAACCTGCCCAGGAAAGGAAAGTGTGATTTTGAACGTTTCAGAAGAATGACAGATTATCAGATACACTGAAACAATTCAAACTTTGTATAAAGCAAATCCCAAAAAGTCCTGTAGTTGCTAAAGGTAACACAGGTAGAGTAGAACTTAGTCTATACTGAGGTAATAACGCAAAGGCCAATGCAAATCTTGGTAAGCTGGTACTGTCTATAATAAGTAAAATAATGGCACTGTGCATTTGGAAGTAATCATCTTGACATCTTAATTAGCTAAATAACTTTTGATATCCTGAGAGGGTGGCCCCTGTTCAGATTTTAGATATAAGATATAAGGGATCGTATGTTGGCATTAAGGTGCAAAACCTTTCATGAAAGTAAAGACAATTCACAGGTTCATACAGATACCCTGTTGAGTATTCCCTCTAATTTAAGATGTGTATATATTTAGATGGAATACAGTATGTATAGAATACATTGTTGTTTTGCTAAATGGCATAGATTTTTCTCATTTAAATCTT
Organism: Limnothrissa miodon; assembly: GCA_017657215.1. Taxonomy (NCBI): domain Eukaryota; kingdom Metazoa; phylum Chordata; class Actinopteri; order Clupeiformes; family Clupeidae; genus Limnothrissa; species Limnothrissa miodon. Next base: position 417,457 of record JAGFZM010000151.1, on the reverse strand, counting down.
TATGGATATGGACAGTAAAGTATCTGTTGAATAGAAATCTCAAACACAGGTAAAGGAAGCCATACAAAACAACATACAATCATTGTCTTTTGTATAATCTAATATATACTTAGAGAAATTAAGGATGAATTTACTTATTCTTAAGATTTGCATGCAGCAGCAAGGGACAGAGATGAAATCAGCTTGAGATGATTGCCTAAAATCAGACCCGGAAGAGTTGTGCTTTGGGAAACACTAATCTGAATGCAGCTCCCCTGGTCCCATGACAGGTAGTACTAAACAAAGATGCTACTGCTATGACCTCTGCTTAGACACTTCCCAGGGAGAATTAGCACTAAAAATCCACGTCACAAGATTTCTGTGATTTACAAACAACCTGGGCAATGCTCGTGAAACACTATGCCATATTTATCTAAATTAAAGTGTAACATTTATTTATGGTCCAACAAAGCTATTTGATTCTAGCTGGATGTCACAACGGCCTAAAAGACTTCATAATGACTTTGTCAGTAAAATCAAATGGTGCTCAGAAATCTCGACACACTGGATTTTGAGGATAACCTCCCGTTCACAAAAAAAACAGAATGCAGGATATTTGTTGTCCACAGTAGAGACAGAGAGGCAGCAAGACAGACACATTCATACTGACAGGTCAGAATGCTGTGGGCTAGAATCAGAGGTGCAGAAAATGACCTGTTTGGAAGTGTGACAGCTTTTCCTTCCCCCAACCCTTTACCCCTTTATCCCCCTCATTCTCACACACTGGTTCCCTGCTACTATCATTATCTTCTTTGTCATTTTCAACTTAATTTCTTTTATTTTGTCGCTCTATGAGTACAGCTTCACTATTCTGAAGCCCCATCTTTGGTCATCCTCACCCGTTCAGGCCTGGGCTATATGTCCTGTATTCTTCACTCAGTGTTTCTTGAATGGCTTGAAGTGGATTTACTCAGGATTCTCTGTTTATGGGCATTTCAGATGGTTAGGGCTCGATAATATTAATTCAACTGCATTTTGTCGCGTTTTGGTTCTTGCTGCTGCAGAGACATTATTTTACTGCCCACTAGTGGCAGGTCTACTATAATAAAAGGCATCTGTCTCTGAGCAGCATCTACTCAATCTCAGGAGGATACTCTTATGCGATACTGAACATGAGCATGTAAAAGCCTAATATGTGATGTCAGTGCGTTCAGTGATGATGTGCTACTGTATATTGCCCAGGCCCACTTCCTCACACTCCCACTACCACTTACTCTCAGGATCTTCCTTTTTTCCATCCCTCTATCATCCATACTTCCTCTCTCTCCTCCAATTTCCTGAGTCATCTTCCTCCCCCATAACCCCCCTTTCACTTCGTCTCCCCCCTCCATCCATGCCCCCTTAAACTGATATCACCTTACCTTCCATCCCTTGTTTTCTTACCTTTTTCTCTCCCTCTCTCACCCATTTGATTTTCATTTGGATTTGTGAAGTCTTCATTGAAAGCTTTCTACTACGCATCCCTATTACCACACCCCCCCCCCCACCCCCCTACCCACCCACACACACACTCACTCACCCCACCCCACCCTATTACCTAACTCTCCCCTCTTCCTCCTCTCTCTCCTCCTCCTCCTCCTTCTGCTCCTCTCACTGTGAGTTGTCAGTCAGCATGTCATACAGGGCCTGGATGAGGCGGTCGTCGCGGTGTCGGTAGGGCTGGTTGCCATAGAAACGCTCGCTGTAGTCGCGGTACAGGCTCTCCTCCGGCTCGCGCTGCTCTTTGAGCCGCTCCAGCGCCTGGTAGAACTTCTGCTCCGGGATCCGCTCTCGCTCCATCTCCCGGTCTCGCTCTCTTTCCTTCTCCCTCTCTCTCTCTCGCTCCCTCGCTTCTACCCTCTGCTGCGTGCGAATGGCGGAGGCAGGGGACTGGGGTGGGAGCGCGGGGCTCTGCCGGTTGAAGGCAGACTGTAGGAGGCGCAGGAGGGCCAGGGAGGAGGTGGATGGGGAGGAGGAGGAGGAGGCGGAGGAAGGTGATGCCTCCTCAGGGGTAGGAGAGGGAGGTGACTCCAGGGCAGGTGGGGCCTTCTTCACTGGCTTCTCTGTGGTGGTTTCCTAAGAGGTAGAGAAAAGTGCTTCATTCAGTTGAGTACTTCATTTAACAAATCAAAACCCTATATGCAAACTATTCCAATATTTTCACTTCAGTTACGAGGGAATCATTTGGATGATTGCGTCACTGCCTTCATCTACATTCGGGGTACACAAATGCACACTACCTGCATCATGGCCTCCATATGCTCCACACCACGGCGGTCATTCTGGACGGCGTTGTACGGCGTGTACACCCTCGGTTTCTTCATGTGATCTGGTCGCTCTGAAGTGCCGTGGAGGATCAGCTTCCAGCTGACTATCTGCCCCTCATTCTCCATACGACCAGACTGAGAGAGAGAGAGAGAGAGAGAGAGAGAGAGAGAGAGAGAGAGAGAG
>JAGFZM010000151.1:374705-407205 GCA_017657215.1 Limnothrissa miodon | reverse complement strand
ACCTTTTAGCATGCATCTAACATTCTCCCCTCCTCCCCTCCTCCAATCCTCTAATGCGACCTCCATCTCACACATTTTTTGTGTCACTTTTCATATTTCTCAATCTCATCCTTACTTGCACTCATTTTGTTCATCTCGTTTTTTATCAACGCCGACATGTATTGGCACGCACCCGGCTGGAGCTGCAAGGAGACACGTTAAAGACTCTTGACCATACGAGCACGAGTTAACCCTGATGTCTTTGAGAAGCTGTGTAAATGGTGTGTGTGTGTGTGTGTGTGTAGTTAAAAACAGCCTATTTTCTTCTACTGTACATCACCGCTGACACAACCCCAAACACAGAATCTCCTGTTACAGCCCTGCCAAAACAGGGAACTCAAGGTATGTCGATGAGCCAAGGAAATGTATAGTATCTCTACACAATCTACCCCATCATAGCTGTGCCATTTGTAGGTATTTCACCAGGATCCCGCATTAATATTCATGTACACATACCGCATTCGCTTCATTGCTGTGACCAAAAACCATGTGCTAAATACACAAGAAATGTCATGGCACGACGACACAACTAGAACACGAGCGCGCAAACGTAACAAAATGTCAGTGCTCTGACCTTGTTCACAAACAAAACTGCATAGCATTTCTGTACAGACCTAGTGATATTATCTGAATACCAGACACTCACTCACACACACACACACACACACACACATACACACACTCCCTCACACACACACACACATACACACACACACAGTCCATATGGCCACGATGGATGGACTAAGATTTACTGTAATTCACAACATGTGTAAGCAGGATGATGACCTAATGCCAATGCTGATGTCATGCCATGTTTACCTACAGCAAACCCATTTAAATGAACTGCCTCTCATCTCTCTCTGCTTAGTCACTTCTGGTTGGTTAACATCAGAATTATCATCAGAATGAGCAACTCACTTATTCTCATTGGTGGAGTCGTAGCGAGGGAATGGATCAGGGTCGTTGTCATTGAAGTCATAGCTTGCCGCTGGGTCCTATGCGAAAGAGACAGAGAGGTTAGATGCAGCAATGTTAGCATTAAACCCACAGGATTAGCATTAACATTAGCATTAGCGTTAAACACAGAAAAGAAAAGTCGAATGAATGCAAAGGATGAGATTAGTTGCAATTATGATGCAATTAAGATAAACTGGATAGCACACTATCTCTGAGCAGTTAAAACCAGTCATCCGATATACATTAAGGCCAGGCCCATTGCAATATGGCAGGCGAACCAGGCAATTGTCTCAGATGCCGAGCTGAAGCGAGTCCCCAGACTGGTTATAAAATGAATGCAATGACAATCCCTGTGAGCACCCCTAAATTCTGTGACCGTCAAAGCCCCATTTAAAGTTTTAATGCTATGCTAGATAATGTTTTACTCTGTTTTACACAAATGGGTTGTAGGAAAAACCTTCAATAATTCTGTGCGTCATATAATTAGCTGTTCAATGTCTTCAGGTCCATCCGTCTAATTCAACTGTACCATAATCATTCGCTTTGGTTGTTTTTAAGTATTGTGGTTATTGTAAAAGCAGCTGAATTCCTTCTCAACAGTATATTGAATTCAATAGTAGAAGCGCTGTATTACTGTATTACTGCATTACTGTGTGTACAGTATATGCAACACACTGTATTTGAAAAGTTGCACTGTCCAAAAAATATTTCAGGAATTTTGAACTTATATTGTGTGTCTATGCATTTGTTCCTTTGGGCGAAACTGTTGAGATACGGGGTGGGTGGGTGGAGGCTTAAAACGCCTGAGTATAGTCAAAACAGCCACAAAACCACTACAAATCTAAATCAGTAAAGGAAATCTCCCATTCACTTGTGAGAGAAATCACAAGACAGTGGCCTAATCAGCCTGTTAGTCTAAATGAAAGTAAATGCTTCACTTAGGCACCTATTCAGACTAATGCCTCTCCATTAGTCTCAGGTGGTGAGTTGGTGGCTGGGTATTGATGGGATGGAAAAAGGTTTCTACTGGTGAGTCAGTGTCACTGTGACGACAGCAATGGTCGAATGAAAGCAGTTACTTCCTGTACTATGCACACGGTCCATCATGGTTATATTGCCCTGAGGTCAATGATAAATGATGAGTCATACCAGCAGAGAGATCTTTTTAGGGAACAAGACCAGTCTATCACCGTCAATATCTCATCTTCTGCACCATCTTTGGAGTTTCTCTCTCGTTCTCTTTTTATTTTTCCCTCTCTCTCTCTCTCTCTCTCTCTCTCTCTCTCTCTCTCTCCCCCCTCTCTCTCTTATTTGGCCATTACAGTGAAATCAGACGAGGAAACAAATATTCCATCAATTGTTTTGGAGGGAGGAGATCTCCAAGAGGGCCATCCTTCCTTTAACCCTGTGCTCTGCATATGCAGACATACACAAACAAAATCATTCAAGTATGAGCCAGTAACACAACAACACATGTTGTGAGCTGTGAAATGAAATGTGAAAAAAATGTGGTCTGTGGTAGAAAAATGTGTGTTTGGCTTGATAAGTGCACAAGTGTCCAAAGTATACTGTGTGTTTGTGTGCTGGTTAATGAAGGGCTCTCTAATTGAGAGAGGTAATTACACAGTGAACAAGAGAGCCTCCATCTGTGTGTGCTCAGCCCATTCTATCTCTGCCCCTTTTGTGTCATCATCTATGTGTGTGTGCGTGTGTGTGTGTGTGTGCGTGTGTGTTGACATACCCGGCAGTGTGTTTTACAAACAGAACTACCCTGCCTGTCTGTAGTGCACCCGCTGTACATGAAATATGCTGGAGCAACCTTGCGGCCGTAAAAAGCACTTCAGCCTCACCTAGTTAACCTGTCCTCCCACACAAAATAATGTGACGGAGCTGGAGTAAACTCATTCAGACATTATCATCTGAGTGGATGGGCTCAGAAATAGCACTGAAGTGACGGGAGGACGGATGCTTGCAGAGACTGCCTGGATAAATCGCCTCTCAATGGTTTAAGGTTTTAATAATCCATTAGCCCTCCGTGCACAAAGTGCCGTGAAGGATTGTGCTCAGGCTGATCTCTGGTTAATTTGTGTGTCTGTGTGAGTGTGTGTGTGTGTGTGTGTGTGTGTGTGTGTTGAGTGTGTAAGTGTATGCGTATGTGGGATTGTACGTGGTTGGGCAGGGGTTGCCATGGGAACAGGCGTATGTTCAGCAGCATGGTTGCTGTGGGTGTTGCCTTGGCGACCGGGCACTTACGTAGTTGGGGTAGATGTCAGTGTGATTCCACTCCAGCCCATCATCCAAGACCGTGATGACCACACCCTTCCCAGTAATGCCCTTCTTCCATACAGGGATCACGTGCAGGTCCAACTTAGGCAGGGACGGGGAGGTACGGGTGTCTTGCTGCAAAAAGAGACACAGAAAGGGGGAAAACGAGTGTGAGAGACGGGGAGAGAGAGGTGAACACAGAGACGAAGAAAACTAAGCAAAGAATGGAGAGAGAGAGAGAGAGAAGAGGGGAAAGGGAGTAAGATGACATCCCAGCCAATCAGATGATCAACAGCACAAAAATTTGAATCTCTTAAGCCGACACTTTTCATTGCCTGCTTCTGCATTAAGAGCATCAGCAAATTCTGGACAATCCCTGACCACTGCTTTATCAGCGCCCAAGGACTACACGAGCACAATCAAGGTGCTGCCTCTTTGTGCTCTTTGTGCTCTTGAGAGGGCAATCTCCCCGTTTGACCTTTTTTCACTGCCAGCCTTTGCGATGGCATGTCATAAAGGCCTTTTGTGTGGACAGTACCCCACTCTTATGTGCAGGCCGGTGCTGCTGCCAGCAGATTAGAGCTGGAGTGCACACTGCCAGTGATGGGGACTCTTCAGGACACACACTTGAGTCATCGCAGAGCGAGATCATCACTCCATTATACATATGAAAAGACCCGGAGGCTGGGGTCTGTGGTCATTCGCTCACTACATTGCAAGATCCCAGACCATTTTAATAAATCTCACATCATAGCCAAATGGGATGAAAACATAAACACTTGTACACATTTTTGCGGCTACATTAGGGTGCTGTTGAAAGGATTAATGAGTTCATTGTAATCTAAATACAGATAAAAAATTATGATACAATGAAAAATAAAGCTTTCTGAGATATCTTCAATTCATTGTTGAGGCTTTTCTGTCTGTCCATCCTGGATACTGCATAATTTAATGAGACATAGGCTATAGACAGCCAAGTCTGCTAAGACACTGCAGTCTGAGCACATAGCATCATAGTATGATCTCTGTGCATCATCTCAGGGACACTACTCCCACAGGCTTTGGCTAGGTAGCATCAGCTATCTCTCATTACATAAAAATACATCAAAACAGAACCAGTTGATACACAGTAGATAAAAATGACAGGCATAAAACACTGTGGCAATCTCTTTCAGCAACATGCTCGTCTGACTGTCGTTAAGAAAATTGTAATAAAATATGATGGAAGTTTTCCTATTAGTGAACAGAATAAATCATGTTGGCATCCAGCAGAGAGTGCCTTAGCTATACAAGGCCCTCGAGCCAATACAACAAGTAACAAACAAAATACTGACACAGATGGCAATGGAATCTGAACACACACACACACACACACACACAGGTACACAGGTTTGTTTAGTCAGTGTCATGCAGTATTCATGTAAGTGCTGTGGAGCGGAGAAAGACTCCCTTCCACTTATCATTAGCATTTTAATTAAGTAATCAGCTGGAGATTGAGAGGAAGAGAAAAGTGATGGGGGGAAGGGAGGAGAGCGACAACAAGAAAAGACAGGGAAAATGGAGGGCATCACTTTCACTCACTCACCCACGCGCACACACACACACGCACACACACTCACAGTGCAGAATGAGTCATCGCTGCGATCTCTATTTCAAAGGAAAAAAAAAACAATAGGGAGGGGTCACAATCTCACACACGTTTCTATACAAACAGACAAACGTTTTACACACACACACACATACATACACACACACTCACATGTTTACATGTATTGACCAAATTCTTCATGTGGTGTTTCTGTATGTGGCCATACAAATTCAGCAGAATTCAGTGAATGCCTTCTTTGATGGCTCTCTGGAGGTGCATGAGTCATGCATTGATTCAGCCTTACGCTTTGAATAAGTGCGGACCTTAAAGGAATACTCAAACATGGAGACACACACACTAAGCTTGATATCGTGTGAGGGCTCAAACTGTCACAACTGTGATTGAATTATAGGGTGTCTCTCTTACAGACAGCAAAGGCATTAATTTCTGAGATCTGTGCAGTATTATTGTATTTACATTTTTTCGCAGATCACATTCAACAGTATTAGCTGATGTACAATCACATTTTCATTTCTGACTAGCATTTTATGAGTAGGCTAAAATGAAAAACAGTTATTTATGAAATGATAACACAAAAAGATTAGGTATCCTTTAAGTACTACAGCCTCTCTTATTTGCTATGAATAAAGTGCATTTGTTAAGGTGCATTAGTTGCCCCACATATAGCCAAATTATTATATTTCTGAGTTAGAGTTAAATATATTAAATGGTTAATGTAAAAGTTGTGCTCCATCTCAAATAAGATCTGTCATCACTATTTTATCAGAACTTGCATAGCAACCGATATTTTGTATTTCCAGCAGAGAGAGAGGAAAACTCATCAAATATACAGATCCATGTGTTCCCCCAGCCTCTAGAAAAGTAGACATATGAATATGGACAATTTTGAAAGGATCTGTTTTAAATATCTTAACTATACATATTACTGTAAATTCCTGCCATGAACTGAGAGATAAACAATTTTGAGTGACTGATGCTCTTGTGGTTGACAGCTCAATTTATAAAATATGTCTTCTTTTAAGACATGGCTGAGAGCACATTTATGACATGTTAAATTAGCCAACCATGGCAACCTAAGAGGCTATATTTAAGAGCCCTGAAGCAAGCAATTTTCTGTATCATTGTGACAAATTGCTACATTTTTCTACTGGGAACAGATATTAAAGCCCTACAGCCATACAGACATATCATTATTAACAATCCTACAAATTCTAAATGTCTATTTCGGCTCCTTCTACTACAGAGGGTTAGAAGGTCAAACAGGACATTTCACAGATGCTCGAGAAATTGAACAGTTCTTAGAAACCACAGTGGTGTACGTTGTCTCTGAGAGCTGTGTATACAGCAGGCAGAGCAAACCGACTGTTTAGGGCCTTAAGAGCACGGGGAGGGGGTGGGGGGGGGGGGGGGGTAATGATGAGTGTGGCAAGTAGTCATTTATGAGCTATTCCATTAAGGGTTGCTGGAGCAGCCAGGATGAACCGTACGTCAACCGGCTCAGGTGACTCAGACTGTAGACACACTGTATGTTTGTATGGCAGGTGCAGGTTGCAAATTTTACTAAGTACACACACACACACATGCACGCACACGCACACACACACACACACACACACACACACACACACCACACACACACACACTTTACTTCTTTATTTGGACTGACACAAGGACGTTGTACCACAATACAATCCAAATATAGATTAAAGGAGTTTTACATAGGACTAAAAGAATCTGCTCATTGGGTGTTCTAGGGGTAAAGATAGCACCAACGACCACCAAGAGACCTCCAATTATACTAGACACTGAACAATACTTTGCAAATTGTTTAGCTTTTTTCTTATGGAGTTCACACACACACACACACACACACGGAAAGACTGACAGAGAGAGATGTTATAATGAGCAAAACACAAACACTCAACAGAGTAAATGTGCTGTGAATTAGCCAGTGCATAGGTGTATATTAAATAATGGAGCTACATTTCACTGAGCTCTTGGGTCCTCAAAACATTTTAGCTGCAGCTATGCAAACACACACACACAAACACACACACACATGCAGGTCAGAATGTTGACCAGAAGGGAGGGAAAAACAGAGTCACTATGTATCTCTAATTAAATGACAGGAACAGAGGGAAGAGGAATTGTCACCTGTCCGCAAAAGGAGCCAGGGTCTCTCTCTCTCTCTCTCTCTCTCTCTCTCTCACACACACACACACACACACACACACACACACTCACACACACACAGAGGAAGCTGAGGACTCACCAGGTACCACTGCTGGTTCCACATGGGGTCGCTGAAGAGCTTATCGGCCGAGCAGCTTTGGCACTCCGCGCCCAACGGTGCTCGTTTGGACCGTCGTTTCTCATACTGCTGTTCTGCCCACGTCACCTGACACACACACACACACACGCACACAAACAAACATACAGAAGTAATGACACATTATTATAAGCACAAACTGTGCCCACACACATACAATAGGGTAGAATTGACCCTCCTCCACAAAGCTAAACAGGCCTGAGTGCATTGATGTTTTTTCCTTATACACAACAAGTTGAATTAATCTTTTCCTTGACACACACACACACACACACACAGACACACACACAGACACACACACACACACACATTATGCAGGAACTACCCTGTAGCAAAACAAACTGAAAATTGAGACAGAGTGAACAACAGGAGATCTCTTACCCTGTCATCCTCAGCAAGCCTCTTTGTTATATGGTCAGCACTTCTTTTGGCCCTGCTAGGATGTTTCCGGTGTTTGAACAAATAAAGATTTTCCAGCGCCCCAATCTGTGAATGACAGTAGCCTATGTAAATTCCCATTTCTAAGTTCTTTACAGTTGTTTAATTTGCTCTCCTATTCTGAATGTGTAGAAAGACTGACAGATATTTAATGACAAAGTATAAATTCATACGCTGCATTTTAGCTCCTAGCTGAGATGTAATGCTTTATTAGACTTTTTTTTGGCATATCAATGAAATAGCAATGTAATATTTTTTCAAAATGACCATATTTTTCTAGACATGATCTTCCACCAAAACACATCCTTTTTTTCAGAGATATGCAGCATTCATGTTGGATTTCATGTTAAGGTACTGTAAGGCCTGCAATGTAAATGCAGACACACATCATTTTACAGTAATAGCCAATACTATAAGGCATTAGACAAAAAGAGAACAGTTAAAGCATGCATTTGATTTTACTGTAAATGTTTTCTGTTATGTATTCATAACTAGATCAGAAACGTCCTTTCCTTCTTAGTGGATTTTAATATCAGAAGTGAACCATGACAATAGCGTGTGTCCAGACTGACATTAATCAATGTTTACAAAAGGTATTCTTAGTCAACAAACGGGCCGTCTACGTTTCTGCTCATATTGACTACTGTCCCACCCCTCCCCCTTGACACACCTGTAACTTATTGATACCACATTCGCTTGCTTTGCACCACGATTTGCTTATTTTATGCAAAATATCTTCATCTATATATCTATCTATTTTGAGAATGCGTTTTCAACTTGCTTTTCTTTACATCAACTAAAAGATATGCTACGGCTATCTTTTGACAATCCCAAGAATTACAAGACAGTCAACCTTCGTGGGAAAACAGTGTCACAGGCAAAAGGGCTCGAGTCATCTCGCTCTGACGAGTATGCATGGGCTAGTCAATCTACAAATAACGATGAAAACGATGGCGTCCTCACCAGCTTGTTAGTGTTTGAGAGGCAGTATCAAGAAATTTAATAAAGGGTCCAAATCGTGCCTACCCGTCTGATTAGTTCGTAGTCGAGCTCTCTGGCGATTTCGCGGGCTGCATCGATACCCCCGGGGATCTCCACAGCCCACTCGTTCAAGTACTGTCTGTTCGGCGCTAAGGCGTTCACCCAGGACACAGCAATAGTTGCAAGGACACTGTAGATAATCAAGGCGCAACATCTCACTTCCATCTCAGATATCAGGCTTCTATAGAGGAAAATATATTTCTTTACGCGTCTGAATGGATAATGACAAAACAACAGCGAAGAACACTAAAAACGGCCAAATAAATAGAAGGAATATCCGTTACAATCTTCTGGGTCTTTGCTCCTCACAAATGTTGATATGTTATTTTACGCCTAAATGTGTATACAAGTGAGAGGATTATTCTAGAGCTGCGTTTACATGCCGTGGAGCTATACTGAAATGTACAGAGGAACGAATCGTGGGTAGGGGTGGGGACGTCCGCACGTCAAACTACGAAGGGGTCTGACGTCAGTTTCGAATCTACCTGGGGTAGGATGTTGGCACGGGTCCCGAGGGAGAGGAGGGCGGGAAGAAAGGATAGCAGTGGATGGGAGGGGGATAGAGGTGCATCTAAAAATAACCATCTCCTTATTCAGAGGAAGACAACAGAGCACTGGAATTCATGTATGATAAATATGCGTATTTGTGTTTAGATCTGATACTCCTATTTGCCACGGTATAGACGTAGATAGGGTACTATAACACTCAAGATTTTGTTCAGACCTGACCCTAAACTAATTTGCTATGGTTTGCTATTTGCTGTGGTTTCTGGTTTGCTGAACCTTAGTAGCCTAAATGGTCGAAATTCTCATAAATTGTTACACGTTATGTGGAGAGTCACGGAAAGGGATGGCATTTCCACTATTCCTTGATGGCGTGTCACAGCAACCTTGAGACAGAGACAGGCTTTTTCATCCATTTTATCCCCCGCAAGAAAGGCATCTCTAAGGTTTCTCTCGCCTCTCCTTCTAGTGACGCGCGGACTGAACCCACGTCATTGATGTGCCGTTTCAGCACCATGGACAGAGAGCGCAAAGCCTCTGCACTTCTCCGCCATCTATTAACCCTCAGACTAATTACCATTTTGATCGTTTACATCTCTAAACCCGTACATTATGCATCTTTCATCGTTAATAATAATAATAATAATAATAATAATAATAATAATAACAAAAATAATATTTTGTAAATTTGTTATGAACAAATGTTCAGACCATGCACATGCTCTACACGCAGCCACAAACAATCTTACATGAAGTATTATTACACTGATACAGCATTGATTCCTCATCTCTCATATTTTCAACTATGGCAGATGCAGATACCTTGTCTGGAATTAGACATAGATTCTCTTTAACAATCACAATGTCTGGTTTTCAGCTGTCTGTTTAGTGTTTTCTTCTCAAGCAAACCTAATGTTAACAGATGTGAATGCGTTAGGAACATGTCTAAAGGGACAATAACATCCATCGATTGCGATAAATAATAATTGTAGCATCAAAAAACGAATTCTGACAACTTTCCTGGTTTAATGTCTTTTACAGTAATAGCTCAGGTTATCTAAACTATTAATCAGCACGTTATTTTGTGTGATCATAGTAATAGAACTAAATATTTTATTCAGAACACTGTATATTTCAAGCTGAGTTAGTGGGTGCACTGCGGTAAACCATTGTGGGAGGTTTACAAAGGCCATCAACAGAGTCGTTTTTTCCGAGAGAAAAAAAACAGTGAGGATAAGCAGGCGGCAAGAAGCGTTGCAAAGCGGTCCCTCAGTATCACTCAGACCCCTCAGCAAACACTTCGCGCCAGGGCCCACGCGTAATCTTCCACTACCTAGCAACACCTGTTTGCATTTGCGCTGTCCCACGACACATAGCTTACAGACAAGCGAGAAAAAAGGTACAAAAGGTAGAGGTGCATTCGCGTCGTCCTTGAGGTTTTATTTGAAGAAGAAAGTATTTTGTTGAATAGTTGGATAAGGAAATTAAAGGAGGAGAGGAGAGCAGAAAAGGTCAGAGGAAAGAGCGGGGATCTGATGAGTAATACACCGTATTTTTTTTTAACATGGGGCTGATATCTCTATCTAATCTCCATGCCCTTGTCTGCTCATAGTGACTTGCTCTAGAACAGCAACTCAAACGTCTGGCTTGCAGCCATCCGTCCATCTGGGGTTATTTTTTCAATGGCGTAAACAAAGCACCTGTTTGCGAGGCTACTCTAACCCCCCCCCCCCCCCGCCCTCTCTCTCTCTCTCTGCAACTCCTTATGCCCTAATGGTGATGAGTTCAATGGCATCAGCATCATCAAGAATTTAGCATAAGACAAAGTGATTTTTTTCACTTATTATCAGCTGTAATCAAAGACACCTAACAAAGGCACACAATTATCCGAATCAACACAAGGCTTGCTTTAGTTTTTATATGCAGTAATTGTTGTGTGCTGGAGAGGTTGTCAGATAGGCGGCCCAGCCCAGTGAGACATTGCAACCTGATTTTGGTCCAGATGACATGTGTCAGAAAGCTTCCCATCCTCCGTTGTTAACTTTGATGTTGCCGCTGTCCTGCTATCAGAGCCTGTAATCGTTTTTACATTAACAGTGTTATTAGCCTCCTGGAAAACAGTATTGATAATTTGCATGCTTTGCCATCTCTGCATGTCTATACACAGTGGGAGAAACAAACAGATCTTCCACCAGTGTTATACAGTAGCAGAAATAGTAGTGGCCAGTTATAATGAAGTTAACCTGCGTCCATCAGATGCCTCTGTATACTACTTGACAAATCTACAACCAATCAGACCACTCATTCCGATGACGTATGCGTAAGCTCGTTTCTCATTGGTGCCCACAGATTTGGGAAAAATAATTCCTCTAAAACGGCAGCCTGGCCAGACTGACTTGCTCGCGAAATTGAATGTAGCGTCACAGGAAGTATGGGTGGGCCCAGGCTACCATTCTCCCATTTTATCCTCACTCTGAAATAATGAACAACAAGTGCAAATGTATGTATTTTAGTGCGTTTGAACTGAACTAGCTCCGAACTCACACAACACTGTTGCACCCTTGCACAGTCAACACACCTCTTTGCCTGCCAATGGAAAAGTAAGCTGGCTATTTACAGAGCTGTCATTGTGATTGCATCAACACACTCACAAACACACACACAAACACACACATTCCCCACACTTTGGAAAAACCTCATCAGATCCTATCATGCCTGCTTTTTCCCCCTTGTCCCTATATGCTGCCACAGCAGCAGCAGTAACACACTGAGCTGAGTGTAATGGTCTGTTAAATGACACCAGTGGACTTTAGTGTCACTGTAGTGGACGCAGGCACTAATGGTGGGCCATGATGGTGCAATGGCAGCAGGAGAAACACCTGCTGAGAGCCTGCTGGATGACACGTATCTCTCAATCCAGGCAGAAAAACAACACCAGTCAAAGGTTCATCAAAAGTGCTCGTCCATGTAGTCGGAAGTGGTGTGTATTGTGTGTGTGTGTGTGTGTGTGTGTGAGAGAGAGAGAGCTTTCCCAAGGGCTTTCAACCTACTTGTGACCTATAGGTAAGAGTAAGTGAAGCACTTTGAGAATAGCAGCATAAGCATAAGCAGCATAAGAATGGCAGCGATAAGCCACAGGCAGGAAATTAATTTCTGTGGCTGCTGATAGCTCCTGTGGATGACATCCGAATCTTTGTTTAAATCCATGCTTCTCATTTTATCGGCTAGGCTTTTACACACACACACACGCACACACAAACACACACAAAACACATGTCGTCACTTGATACACATAATTCTGAAAACAGAAACACAAATATTCGTCAGCAACCCCCCCCCCACACACACACACACATACACAAACACACAAACAAACAGTAGTTAAACTGTAACAAATATTGGTAGCACAACTACGTCATAAACATTGTCTCTTTAAATATTTGAATGCCATGCTCTAGTAGCCATTCTTCTATTAGGCTACTGCCCTTCATCATGTTGAACCATTTATCAGGAGATTTAATGCAGGTCAGGAAACAAAGCATTTCTTTAATCACTTGAAGATCACAACCTATTTGCTTGTCTGCTTGAAGATCACACAGACCGATATGTCTCATAGGGGAGACTCATTGCAAGATCTAAGAGGATTAGAGATGGTGCTACAGGACTAGAAAAGAGAAAATACATGAGATCCATTCAAATTAAGCATTTATGTAGCCCTGAATTATCATTTTACCCTACTGTCTCTCACACACACTATCTCTCTTTTTCTCTCTATCTCTCTTATTCATTAATTTCCTCTCCGTTTCTTTATAAAACCAATTTGTCAGGGTTGTGTGGTCGTCATAGCAACTCTCATGCTCTCTCCTTCCTATCGCTTGTGGCCTTATCAGTGACATGAGCATCTTGTGAAATTCAGACGACAGGTCGGTCCTTAGGAGCACTGGTGTGTGAACTCAGGTAGAGGAACCATTCCAATGAATGACACAGAAATCATGGGTTAAACCTTAAGAGAACAATGATAAATAAGCAGATGTAACACAATCAATGTATCGATCAGCAGACGGGTTTATCTATCAGTTTATTTGCTTGCGTTGTGTCCATGTCTGTTGCCTGATAACCATCTGTGGTGGAACAAATGTAAACATGAATACATTACATGGCAGGCTAGACATTTCCTCCTAACTTTAGTCTTTTGTGTTTGTTGTAAGATCTCAAGTGGAAAAGGGCAGGAAAAAAACAGATATATTGTCCTGTGTGGAAGACTTTAGATTCTGCCATCTGAATAATAATTTATGCTCCTCAGATCAAACAAGCTTGTAATTTCAGTACAAATGCCGGTTCTGTCTATTGCGTAAATCCAATACAAAAAAACACAAGCTTGATTTATTAGTACTTGATTGAGGTAGATTCAACCATAGGAATTTAAGGAATTACCAGTTAGCTCTATCCCCAATGTGTAATGAAGATCTTGTCAGTCTCCAGACATGTGTGTGTTTGTGTGTGTGCATACGTGCATGTGTGAATGTGTGTGTTTGTGTGTAATTTAGTGAAAAACAAACTAGCAAACAGTCGCATGTCCTTTTTTCTACCCTCTCTCTCCTGTCAGTTCTGTGGTTTGTGTGGGAGTCAATTGGCTGTTCAGTCACATTAAGGGGACGGCTTTCTGTATTGACTGGTCTGTCAGCTATGCCCAATCTTAGAGCCACACAACACTGTCACAGTAAATGGTGTTTTAGTGTAAATACAGAATGTTTGAAGCAGACGTGAACAATGCCCAGGATAACAAATAACAAACAGATCCAGTATTCTAAAAATGTCTGAACAAGAAACTCTCCAACCGACCAATGTCAGCTGATGTCAACTAATTTATTTGAATAAACATCAAGTAGAATCTGGTGACTTTCTGTCACATCCATTGTTTAGATGTGCTTGCTATTGCTGTCACAGCCTTGACATCTCTCTGTAGGTTGCTGCTGTTGTGTGACAGAAGGTCAGATGTGTCTGTACGTCAGTGTTAGCATCTAATGCTTCACTGGCCACCGTGCTAATTGCTTGAACTTAGCACATCAGCAACATCTGTGAACTCCCGGGCGCCTTCAAACACACGTCAAACCTGACCTTTCATTCAGCACACAAAAGAGACAGATAGAATTGATATGAGTGAGAGTGATGGTGACAGTAAGAGGGAGACAGAATAGTATGTGTGTGTGTGTGTGTGTGTGTGTGTGTGAGTGAGAGAGAGAGAGAGAGAGAGAGAGAGAGAGAGAAAGAGAGCGACAGAGAGAGACAAGGATATGATCTTTGGGTTACATGACACAAAGAGCTAAAGCTTTTTTTTCACTTGTGGTAAAAATGAGAAAAGGAGGGGCTGGAGTAGTGTTTCCATCTCTGACAACGTCTTCACGTAGGCTACCTCTGCATTGGCAGACTTATTGGACTTACAGGCTGACTTACTGACCAAAGATCATTTGACACACAGCGAGTTATGAGCCGTCTGGTACCAGAACCAGAGGGCTGCAGCACTGGACTGCACTAAAGCTGTGAGGAGATGGCATTTGGAGCACTTTAACATCAAAGCTCTCTCAGTAAGCCACCGTGTATCTTTTATTTGGGCATAAGGCTCTTTACCCCCTTTCGTTCCTTCAGACAGGGCAAAATCTGCTCACTTTTCTCAGATGATTCTAAGGTGTTTTTTCCTAATCTATTTTTGCTAGACAGTTAGTAGATGTTTTATGGGATCATTTGCATATTTGGTTTGCCATGGAACAACCATACAAAAATCCCAGGCTGATATGTTATTGAGTTGCTCAGATATGATATGTAAATTATGAATAGCAACAATGTGCCAAACAAAATATTTCTCAAAGAAAAAGCACAATAGAAACATCTATAGAAAGGTTTGGTAGTGAACCTTATCACAAAGTTGCCCTGTCTATTCTGAATGGCCTTTCTTAGTTTATGACTCACTAGGCATGATAAAGAACTCTCTGTGATTTCCCTATTCATTCACTGCTGTCAGACTAATCCATTCAAAGAGATTCACCTCTGTATTGTACTGGGCCAACAAAAGACGCTGACGAACGAAATCAGTGCCAAACAAAATTGGTACTAAACAGGCCCATAGTCTATAAATTTCTTTTTCACACATCTTACACTCCCCTGTAAAACCTGCATCAGTCCTAGAAACGCAGTCATGACACTTAAAAAAAACTTAAATGTCATTCTAAAGAAGATTTAGGAAATTTATTTGAATGTCAGTTTAAGTCAGAAGGTTGCTAGAGATCTAATGACTTTACTCTTTCTCTTTTTTTCTGTTTTTCTTCTTATCTAGGCTATCTACTGTGTCTTTGGATGGAGTGGGAGTCCTCCACTCACACATGCACAGGTTGGTAGCTCATTGTGGGCATCAGTGTTATGTGTGTCACGCTCTGCAGAGCTTTCTCACCCTCACTGTAATCTCACCATCTCACTGCTTAGACACAAACACCACAGGACCAGCTCTTGTGAAACAGAGACATTATGTGTAGGTGGGTGGAGGGAAGGAGCAGCTACCACCTCAACTTCCCCACCTTTCCTCAAAAAAAAAAAAAAAAAAAAAAAAAAACAGAAAACACTTTTAATGTGAAAAAAGTTTTTTTATGTGAAAACATGATTTTTTTGTACTTTGACCAGGCCAGGCTTTAAGACATAAATCAAAGATTGTCTGGAAAATGATTACCACTATTATGATATAGAATGCTATTTCAACAGTTTCAACAGTGTAAAACACTGCCATCTGCTGAAAAAAGAAACACCTCACAGCCATGTGCTTTATTTGTATGGTATCATTAATCATTACAACACCAAACAGCAAACAAATATTTACTATCCCCCAAACTGCACTTCAGTCAGTGTTCACATGCATTGCAAAAAAACATTTGGCTGAGATATCACTGCTTGTTTTATGGTCTAGTTCGGATCTCGCAATTAATATTTTGTTTTCCTGACATAAAATTCACAAATATTCACAAAAAGTCCTAAAATTCCTTTTAGAAACTTTTAAAGTCTTGGAATTACAATAAATATTATCTGAAATATTAATTTGCAATTTTCAGAATAACCACTAGGAGGAACCATTGCAAAAGAAATGCTTAGCTGTGCATGGACAAGACGACAACCACTACATTACACAAATGAAGGACAGCATCAAAAGGACATAAGGACAGCATGTGGCCAAAAATAAATAAATAAATAAATAAATAAATAAATAAATAAATATACCTATACAGTTAAGAATTACTGTACTCATTCAGACCACTGCAATATTTTATTTTATGTTAATATAAAATGTATATATCTTTTTTTTAATTATAATATATACAGGGAGGGAGATGAAAAATGCAAAGGAGCAAGAGAGAATGTTGTGATGGAGGATTAGAATCTATGAGCAATGTGAACCAATATAAAAGAAAATCAAATCGAACACCAGGAAACAAAGGATGAAAAAATGTCACTGCAAGAGCAGTAGATACTGATGGAGAAAAGAGCTCCAGAAGAGGACAGATTGAAGAGGTTCAGAAATGGTGCATGCAGAGGAAAGAAAAAGAGAAAAAAGACATGGCAAAACTGAGAGAGAAAGAGGAGAGAAACAACAGCAAGAGGAAGTGAGAGAGCAGCACAAATGGAATAAATGTATTGCTGACAAATGGTTTGGAGTCACAGATAATGACTCTGATGATCCTTGGATGGATCCTTGGACAAGGAGGAGATGGCAATGGAGAAAAGGGATTGTAGGAAATGATGACCAAGAAAGCTACAGTGTATGATATGAATACTGACAAATTGAGAGAACAGAAAGAAGAGAAGAGCTGGATAAAGGCAAAATATTTTAGCAAAAAACGTAGGAATGCCACAAACAATGTTTTGAGGAATAATGGCTCCCCATCATCTTAATGGCGATGGAGAAAACATGGTTTAATCTATTTCTGCTCTTAAACTACTGAAACGAATGAGCGGGTCACAATGTGGAGAAAAAAGGGGAACTGAGTTACCAGGGCCCCAGGTAGGGAGAGGGCCCTTAAGGCATCTGGAAATGTATTATTTTTTTAATATTAAATAATTTTAAAATTTTAAATGGTGGGGGCCAGCTTGTGCACAGGGCCTAAGCTTTGGTTCTATGCCCCTGTGTATGATTATCTAGAAGATGATGAATAAAATATTGTGATGATAAATACAAGATGATAAATACAAGTCAACACCTGTCCTGTTGATCTTCTAAAAGATGAGGATGGGACGCAGGGATGCTAATGAAGCGCAACGCCCTAGCCAATGGCTTCAAATATTTGTTGCGCTCATATTACGGGATTCTTATCTCTTTGTTGTCTCAGATAGAAACTTAAGACCCGTAGGCTACAATAGAATAAAGCTAAGCTTTTAATAATGGTCTGTTGTATAGCGAATTCGCTGTCTTTTGCAGTATCTCCAGTTACACAACATCAGCATTGCTGTCCGTCACATAGGCCTAGGGTTAGTTGTGTTTAGTAAAATGATAAACCATAACCAGAAGGCCTCTGCATTCGGTACAGTGTAACATTTTTCCAGATCACTATTATAATATGCGTTCAGATCAAGCCCAGTCCTGCTGGGTCAGTGTGTGGCATGTATGGTCAACAACTAAGACAAAGAATCCACTGAGGATCTGTTTACTGGAGGCGGGTTTATATGTTTCTTTGAACCAATAAGCGACCACTGCTGCTAGACAACTGAGTCGTATAAAGTTGTGGTAAGTGACACATCTGATGAAAGGTTGTCATTTTTAGTTTTTGATAGAAACTGAGGAGACACATGTATTTTCTGTTTGAATGCCGAGTAATGTAGACCTTATTTTTGGGTGTTGTGGAATACTGAGCCAAGGTTTGTTTAGAAGGTTCTGTAAAGTCAGGCTGCATATGGATAGTAGCCTAATGTAATGTAGCGTACATTATCCACTTTATAATGATATACACGCTACGATTGAAAATCAAGTTTATTTGCTAAACATTGTTTACCTTTTGAGTTATTTAAAAGTAAGAAGTGTTTTAATAGATTTTATATTTTCATACGATTAACTGTCCATTGCGCATTGAGAGAACACATTCAGTCACGTTCAACTATCGCAAAACTATGCGCTTTGAATGACAGGATAGCATAGATAGTATTTTTTTTAATCTTCTCTTTTCCCTGTGGCAGGAACAAACTAACGTTTTTCTAAGCCAGTCCCATAAACTCGTGACAGGGCTGAGAGAACAGCGGGCGTACGTTCATGCCCGATTAGTATAGTCACATGGCTGTCTTTTTATGTAGCCTAGGCTACTTAACCTGTTTCAGTAGTGGAGTCGTCGTGGGTCATCCATGTTTTGCTCTTTGTTTTCCAACATTTTTTATGTCGCCTGTCTCCGTTTGCTTAATCAGCATTGAAGTGTAGTGTAGTGTCTATAATCAATTGGCTGGCTACTGAAATGCCACTAACAGAGTGTTTTTGCTTGGGCTTGTAGTTGTGCGGGCGCAATGATGATTCTCTTGGTCCTGACACTGTGCGCCAGTGAAGTGTTCGCTGGTCCCACTCCCAACTCAGACCCTCAGCTAGACGAGCAGTGGCACCTATGGAAGAGCTGGCATAGCAAAGACTACCATGCGGTGAGTATTTTATTTTAGTCTGTTTTATTTATCCAGTCCTATTTTTTTAGTATCTAGTATAACTTCTTTACATTGTAGGCCTAATAGATGGCAAGTGTAGGCCTATGCGAAGACAAAGGTAAACTAAGCTAAACTGAGGTGAATTAAGCTGAACTGAGACGAAAGATGCTTTGTCATCTTATCTGTCTATTTCCGGTATTTTGGATTTATGACTGATGTGGTTTCCACTTTACCTGAACTCATTAGACCGAGGAAGGCTGGAGGAGGATTGTGTGGGAGAAGAACTTGAAGAAGATTGAATTGCACAACCTGGAGCACTCCTTGGGCAAGCATAGTTACCGTTTGGGCATGAACCATTTTGGTGACATGGTAAGTACTACATGACTAGTGTGCTACAGAATGCGAGTAATGGTCTACAGATTCAAAAAGCACCTTAGTCAAGATTAGAAACTGTCAAGAGTTGACTCTGAGAAAAATTCTCTGTCTCTCGGTCTCCTGTCAAGTACCCATTTTTTGTTAATTACAGCTTCAGACGCAGTTGTTTACTTAAATGAAAAGAAAAATATCTTCTTGTGGTTAATAGTGCACACCATCTGTTTTGGTGAACCCATTATTCTCTCTGTCTACTAGTAGTTTTGATTGTTACCTGGGTTTTGTGTGGTTTGAAAATCTGCTTCAATGTGACTGACTGACTGAAAACACTGACAAATTCAGTGTTTTAGTTTTACACCTAACACAAAACACAAGATGTTGTTTCAGTGCTCTACACCTAGCAGGTAAGTAAGTAATAATTTCATAACGTTCGTGTTCCCATAATGGTTTCCTCATGTTATTCTTCCACCACAGACACACGAGGAGTTCAGACAAGTGGTCAATGGCTACAAGCGCACGTCTGACAGGAAGGTCCGAGGGTCACTGTTCATGGCCCCCAATTTCCTGCTGGTGCCTAAGCAGGTGGACTGGAGAGAGCAGGGTTTTGTCACTCCAGTCAAAGACCAGGTGAGCCTCACTGAAGGAGAAATGTCCTCCCCCCAGAGACAGACCAGGCACACCATTGACAGTTTCACACCAGCACTAAGCCAGCTGGACAGACTCCTGTCCAGATAAATACTACGTCACCAGACAGGCTAAAATGGTATCACTGCAGTCAGAGAGGAGCTCCCTCTTGTCAGAGATTTTTGAGGCATTTTCTGGAATATCTATGTTGATGGTGGTACACTGTAAAGTTGAATAGTCATGTTGTTGTTTCCCAACCGACCCTTTAGGGTGAGTGTGGCTCTTGCTGGGCCTTCAGCACCACTGGGGCTCTGGAGGGTCAGCAGTTCAGGAAGACGGGCCGGCTGGTGTCCCTGAGTGAGCAGCAGCTGGTGGACTGCTCTCGGGCCGAGGGGAACCAGGGCTGCCACGGGGGCTTAATGGACCAGGCCTTCCAGTACATCAAAGACAACAAGGGCCTGGACTCTGAGCAGTCCTATCCTTACCTGGGCACAGTAAGATCACAATAAGGAAAATTATTCAGATTCAGAATTGGTTCATTGTCACACTTCATTATAGTTGTAGGTCACATGGTCAAACTGCAGACGTCCCACCCTTACCCAGGCACTGTAAAGAACTTTGTTCCAGTCAGCTGATGAAGGGTTAAACTATTCAAAAATGGAGAATAAGTGAAGGCTAGATGACTGACTGAATTACGAGAGAAGTAAATTCTCTGAACTCAAATTCAAAACCACCATGACACACAGTGACACACGTATGCCCTGTGGCAACCATTTACTGAAACTAGTGATGATAAAAATACTTGTCTATATACTCACATCATAGGGTGAAGACACAAATACACAGAACATGTTGTCTTTCTAAACATCTAATGACAGTTTGTAGTCAGTGGTTTTCTAGAAGTTTGACTGGAATGTGACTTTAATTATGAAGCACTTTCTATGTCTGTGTCACGTGCACAGCGGTAAATAAGCTAAATGATTTTGTCTAGTAATGAAATTAAGATTAGTTTCTGCACAACACTGATTCAGTCCTTCAGATTGTGTCATACCAGAGCACCGTTGATCCAGGTTGACTTCTACTGTACGTCATTATCTGTGGATGTTTAGGGTTCCCTGACAATTGCCCCAATTGTTACCAGACATATGTTATTGCTTTTTAAATTGTTGTTACAGTTACAAAACATTTATATCAACATCAAAATGATCTTGATGATTGTAATGATGTAATGACCTCTGTTTTGTAAAATTGCTTGTTTAAGTAATAGGATATACTGCAGTTGGTCAGTTCCCCAGAGGAGAGCAGCAGAAATGCCTGCCACTCTAATCTCTGCCATATCTTTGCCAGGATGATCAGCCTTGCCACTATGATCCAGACTACAACTCTGCCAACGACACAGGTTTTGTGGACATTCCCAGCGGGAAAGAGCATTCCCTGATGAAGGCTGTGGCCTCAGTGGGGCCTGTGTCTGTGGCCGTCGATGCCAGCCACGAGTCCTTCCAGTTCTACCTGTCCGGTGAGTGATACTGATTAGGGGTGGGCAATATAGACGATATATACCGTATGCAATATGCATTTGGCCAATGATAGAGATTTTGGGTCATATCGGCATACCGTGATAGGCTCATTGCGTCTCCACAACCATGTGAAAAAATGTTGACCTGTAGCTTCACCTTATTGATAGCACCTTTTCATTCTTACAACGAAACTGTGTAAGAGCCTATAAATTGAACAGCTACTGCCTGACACAAATGCAGCTTACCAGTTTACTTCTGTGTGAATTTGAGAGTCCAATATAAACACCTCCGAACGATGACTAAACAACTGTTGTACATATTGACTTTATGCTATGGTAACCATTAAGAAACTGTTATGCTGTAAGTTACATACCAAAGTATACCGTCTATGGTTCAAAATATATCGCAATATAAATTTTAGGCTATATCGCCCACCCCTAATACTGATAAGGCTTCTTAGTCTTGGTTTCTGTAAGATTTCTGTAGATTTCTTTTTTTTTTTTGGTTTCGACAAAAAAAAAAATCCTTATTTGAAATTTGAAACCATCTCTCTCAGGTCCCCCACAGTCTCTTACATTCTTGGTCTCTCAGATTACTAATGGCCAGTGATGTTAATTAATAATGTATAATAGTGTATCTTAAGGTGAGGTTCATCTAAAACAAGGAGTAGGGAACATATTCAAATATGCATGCTGACATCATCTTTTAAGATTGTAAGACATTTTTTTTTAATTCTTATATGAAATGCATGCTTTGGCCATGCATGCTTTTGTCATAACCATGCATGATTGTCATGTGCCTTGTGTTAAGGGATATACTATGAGAAGTCCTGCAGCAGTGAAGAGTTGGATCATGGGATGCTAGTGGTGGGATATGGCTCCGGGGATGGGGATGATGATACCCAAAAGTACTGGATTGTCAAGAACAGGTGGGTCAACAGAGTAAAAGCTGTATGGTGTATGGTCTTGATTATACTTGTCAACCTGATTATACTTATATCATACTTATTATACTTATATACTTATATCATATACTTATTATACTATCACAGACAAAAAAGTATATGTAGATGTGTGTAGATGTATGTTGATATATGTAGAAAATCTGTCCTAAATCTGTCCTAAATAGATGTTTATTAGCCGAAATGTTATTTATTTTAAAGATCTAGATACTGTTTAAAGCAGTGCGAACTTCAAATAAAGGAAGTCTATGCGGTAGCCATGAAGTCAGATGCTGATGTTTTACAGGCATTTGCATGCTCAGTAGCTAGGCTATCCTAATGTCACAGAGGCACTCTTGTCTATTACATTTCAGCTGGGGGGAGAAGTGGGGAATGAAAGGCTACATCCATTTGGCCAAAGACAGACAGAACCACTGCGGCGTCGCCACGGCTGCCAGCTACCCGCTGGTGTGATGCCACTGGCTACTGCTGTGCTGGGTACATGCTACTGTACACAAAGGCACAGACCAAGGAGAGAATGGCCTGGCCCTTTTACAGCTCTATTACAAGGAACTATTACAAGTATTTCTGTATATAACCTGGTATTTACATCCTACACTTAGGTATTTTTAAATTAGAATGCAGCTTTTAATTAGACACTCATGCATGTAGACCTAATCAGGATTGTGTATAGTTCTGTATTTTTTTTTGGTTGAAAAAGCATCTGTTCAGCCATTTGTGTTTCTGTCCATTAAATGTTTTAAAAAGGGTTGATCATCTGGTCTTTATCCTTTGTCTTTCATTTAGCCTAAGTTACAGGGTTTTAAGAATAAAGGAACATCTTAAGGATGCCCCCTTGTAGTCATAGGGGATATTTACTTGGCTCTTTAACCTTTAATGGTGTTATTTAGTTGACTGTGGTGTGTATAGTTATAGTCAGCAGAAACCTTGGCTGTGTGTAGATAATGTGTTTAAAAAAGTAACTCGTGCTAAGAGACTGTTCAAAGTTTCTTCATGTGTTTGCATTCGCAGAGTTTCGAAATTTTTGCTGTATGTGTAGCAACAATGAAAGTATTAAAGTAAATGACCCAGATGGAAAAGCCCTGTTGAATATGAATGTTATTCATTCCAGATAGTATGATATTGTCATATATATGACCAAAATAATAAAGATGAAAACCTTTGACCCTCACAACCGCACATCATGACAGAATCATCATCATCATCAATAAATTCTGAAACATTAAATCTAAAACACTAACTGCAAAATTCTGGATAGATGGTTGCAGTGCGAACATGAATAGAAAGAACAGCACCATCTGGTGGTCGTGATGGGCAGCAAGCAGCACACACTCAACACCTTTGATATCTTTTATAAGTTTTATTTAAAAAAAAAACAATATTTCCTTTGGAGAGGACAATAAGACGAAAATGAACACAAAAACTTGGACGTCTAACGTGGACATATTTGAGTCACAAACATAACAGCAGTGCTGTTCCACACATGTACACACACACACACAGTCAGGAGATATTACACTACATAGTGCATACCTCTTACACATGGTAGTTTGTCTTTGTATATGACTGTGTGTTTGTGTGTGTTTCTGCGCCAACTTGGACTGGGAGGAGGACGTCATGGGTCTCACTTGGCCTGGTGTTTCTTAAAGATGGCGATATACTCCTGCACGTCATCAGGTGAGCCCAGCACAACAGGACAGCGCTGGTGAATGCTCTCTGGCTGGATGTCCAGAACGTTCATGCTACCTGTGGTTGCCATGCCGCCAGCCTGTTCCATGATGTAGGCCATGGGGTTGCACTCGTACAGCAGCCTTAGCTGTAGCCAATCAAAAACAAGCAGACTCTCATTAGCATTGGGAAAACAATTACATACGTTCTATTGCATCATTACTTTCAATGTGCAAAAGCATCACAATTTTGGATGCTGGATGGGTTAACTAAACTAACTAACTAACTAAAATACATAATAAAATATTAATAGTTGTATTCACTACCACTACTACAATGACTCATTGCTATTAACCTAAGACATCTCTATTATTATTCTACATCAGATAAAAATGGAAAAAGGTCTCATCTAGTTAGAAGCAACTTCACTTTCTTGCAACTTGAAAGCCCATAACCTGAAGACCTTGTAGTTTTACTAATATGTTTTGCATTGTAGGTATCTAAACTTTCAACTCCATGAGGTCCTCTCTCACCTTGCCCTTGGGGCTCTTGACATTGGCAGGGTACAGGAAGATTCCTCCATACACCAGAGTTCTGTGCACATCAGCCACCATAGAGCCAACATATCGCCCACCATAGGGGGCGCTACCGTCCTGCAAACAGCCAAGAGAAACAGCATGTCATCCCACTGATGTATGACAGAAGGGCTATGCATTAGACATGTACTGTGTGTAATGTATGTGTTTACTGTACATCATTGCACAAAGATGGATTTTATTCTATAATAAGGTAATAATCTAAGCTTACAGAAGCAAGAAATGACGTAAGCAAACATGCTCATCACATGCTACTGCACACAAACATTCAAATGACTGATGAAAGATGTCATGCAGGAATTATGCGTGTTATGTACATTATATTTTTATTATGTATATAAAATAGGAATATAGGAATTATGAGTATTATATTTTTTGTCTAAATTTGTGTGTTTAACATTGTGTGGGTGCATCTATAAGCTCCTCTTCTGTGCGTAAATAATGACAGGCTCACCTCAGGGTACTTCTTCTTCTGAAGGTACTCTGTGACGTCTGGGTAGAAGTGCTGGGCATAGCCCTCGTTCAGACTGTAGATCTTCCCTTTCTTCTTGATCTTCACATCGCGGTCTACAAGGATGAACTCCCCAATGGCCTTTAGAGAAATCATAGCATATTCAAGGTTTAACATTGTTTACATCTTCTATGCTAGTAGAACAGAATTGAAAAATGAAACAAAGGTCCCTTGACTTATTCAACAAGCACATGTTATTTGGTCTATCTTTCAGGGTTGACTGATCTGGTCTGCAGTTTTCCGTGCTAAGTGAGTAAGCCTGTGTGTGTAAGAGAGCATCTATTCAGGACGTTTAACTGTCTTACTGGCTATATTATCCATTTGTCCAGATTGCTTTTTAGTCAGTTTTTCATCTTCAACAAGTTTTTTTTAACTATTGTCTATATATATAGTGAATAGTATAGTATATTATAGCATATACTAAGCAGCCTGTGGTAATGGAATGTTATATAAACTGCATTGGCAATATACTTATACTTGCACTGACACTGTAGCACTAGCCTATGATACAAGCTCCTGTCTGCAGTTTTTCCACACCACTCCTTTACCATCTTACAGTACAACCTAACTTTACTGTAATTACACACAACATATATCTTCATTTCTTTTCTGTAGTATGTACAATATGTGTGAGTGAATGTTATATCTATAATGTGTATTTTGGACTGGACACCTTCACTTCCTTGGATAGATGAAGTATGTCTATCTGTGTAGCGGTGTACAAAGACTGCATAATGTGCAGTCCTCCTGGTCGTGACATAACTAAGACTGGAGAGGGGCTTACCGGGTCCAGCATGAAGCAGTTGACGCCCTGACCAGCGGAAAGCACCAGCATGGTAGCACTGCCGTAGAGAGCATAACCAGCAGCCACAATGTGTCTGCCTGACTGCAAAGCATCCTTTTCACAGGGCTCATCGTTGTTTGTCTAAAACACACAGCACACATTCACCCTCATCATCATCCTCGTCGCCAGTTTGTTGATTTTCTGCCTCTGCATTACACAACCATTTCACATATTATTTAAAAGTCATTTGAAATTCAAATTAAATCTTTGGTTGCCAATATTCAAACGACCTATTTGCAAATGGACCCTAATTAGAGCACCCTGACTGGTGTGTACAATACGACCATGTGGGTAATGACTCGTACCTTTCTGTAGATGGCAAAAATGGTTCCAATCGATGCAAGACAGTCAATATTTGAAGAGCCATCCAGTGGATCAAAACAAACAATGTATTTCCCCTGAGAGAGACAGACAAAATAATATTATGCGCTTCAGTTAGTCTGAATGTCTGATAGAATGACTGAACAGGAGATTCAGATTTACATTTATCTTAGTGACATGTATTTATTCACATTTATTTTATTCGATCCAACAAAACTGACAGCCAATTTCACACCAACACACTTAAACTTGCTCAGATGTAATCAATGTCTCAGGCACTAAGACAAAAGCTATAACCAACACCATCCCCTGAGTTACTATTGACTATTGACTATTGATATGACCACGCAACTCTAAAACAAATAACATTTCCACAGAGTTGTATTGCGTGGTAGGTCTATGCTGGTGCTTGACTAATTTCTGGAAACATCCAGAGGATCCATAGTTCAGCCCTTACCCTTGCGTCTGGGTCCACGATGAGGGCATGGTCATCCTCCTCGGACACAAGCACACAGGAGGTGAAGGAGGACTTGATCATGTTGATGACCAGGTCGTTGGACAGGACGTCCAGCTTCTTCACCTGATCTCCCGTCACGTTGGTGCTTCCTGCGATGCCATAGCTGTGGGGACAGGCTGAAAATTAGACGAGTGCTCTGGACACTGATTGGATCGTGACAGCTATGGACATTGGGATGGAATAGTATATCATTTGACCTACTGTAAATAATGCATGTTCATTGTTTGGTCGTGAACAACACATTGTGAATTCATGATGTTCAGCTGGTCAAGAAAAGAAGACAGCTAAATATTACACAACACACTATCTGTGTGTGAGTGTCCTCCACATTAAGTTAAAGGTCACACATAGAGAAATGAATCTCCAGTCCTTCCTGGTGGTTTATGCACTAAACTTTTGCTTTTTCTTGAGAGAGAATTGGCGTACGCATTATATGAACTTTATGCCTTAACGTTCAATTATGATCTTCAATAAGGTCTAGCTCCACAATCTCACCATGCAGCTTGTTACTACTACAGAACAACCCAATGGAATCTACGTAATTGAAAAATAATCACATAATGCATAAATACAACTCCAGGTCTAGGTTCAGAAGGAAATTCATTTACAACTAAGTGCTTTCTTTGCACTGGGACATTTCCTAATCAATTACTAATTAACTAAGTGACTATCTAGGGTCAAAAGCCTCCGTGTTCCACAGCACTATTGGCTTGAACTGTGGGTAGTACTATGTAGACATTCCTTTACTCTAAACAGTGCAGAAAACTTTAGTTTGGTCTAAACGGTGCACTTGTACAAGAGACTGCCTCTTCTTTTGTTCTGTAGTGATCTTAGTTGTTAGTGACACCCTTTACAAGGTGTCCTTGCTTGCAAGTGTTGTGTGGGACAGAAGATCAAAGGCCCTTTTGCTTTAGTTTAGTCCATGTCCCTTCAGTACGGTATGTGCAACACATCACAGCATGCCTTACTCTCTCTTGTTGCATTAAAATATAAAAGAATAATACTTTTTGCCCTCCTCATCTGGTTATGAATTTACATGAGCATGCAGTAAGTAGTTCATCTGACTTAAATCCATGTGTGGAGTTCCTCTGGGAATTCTTATCACCTCTCCAAACTGTGGTTAGTGGCTGGTGTGGTATGTAATCAAATGTTTGCTACAGATCTTTTTGTTTTGCAAAGTGTGTTTCGACTGCTCTTGTGTCTGACGACGGCAGAGAATACTTACAGGTTGGCGATCCCTGCTTTGCGGACGGCAGTGGAGATGGCTTTGATGGCCGTGCACATGGCGTTGAGCAGGGTGGTGAGCTCCCCAGTCCCCTTGGCCCTGCGGCCCTCCTCAAGGACGAACCTGGTGAGGGTGATCACATTGGTGTCAAACGCGCCCCGGTCAGACATGATGCTGCTGCAGAAGTCCCAGAGGCCCAGCAGGTGTGTGACTTGAGAGAGAGAGAGAGAGAGAGTGTGTGTGTGTGTGTGTGTCACTCACACAGACTGGCAGGAGAGGAGGCAGCTGTGAGGTCGGGACAGGGACTTAAACTCAGAGTTTGAGGGGAGCATGGGGGTGTGAGGAGTGGACAGCCAATCACAGTTCACCTTGTAAAAAAGGGTGAGTGATGGGATTGCGTACATGTGCGTATGCTTAACTCAGAATGGGGCGAAGTCCAGACGCTGACACACAAACACTCACACACATAGATAATACAATACTGGCTCTAGTCTGGACCCTAAGCCTTACACTAGCCCCAGTGTTACTGGTGAAGGCCTGCACTCTGTGTATAGTCCAATGCATGACTGAGAGAGAAGTGGGTGTACAATATTTGATTTATAGACCATTATTGAATGTTGAATTGTTCAATTACTGGCACCACTTTTGATTCATTGAGAAGTGAAGTATTCATTACTTTGTTATGAAGTTGCATTAACAAAGATGATTGCATCATTATGTGATGTGTTATTCAGTAAATAAAACTAGGTACTGTATCTGTCTTGTAAGCTATGGAAATCTATTCTGAATGCACCACTATCATGCCACTATCATGGGATTTGTGTCAAGCCTATTAAAAGGCACATTGTGGACGTGGTCATCATGCATTTACTGATTTACTGCATTACTGTATATAGGCCTAATCACAACACTGCTGTGCTGTGTTGAACCTCTGTTTTGCAGCTGCTAGTGCTCTCTCTCTCTCTCTCTCTCTCTCTCTCTCTCTCACACACACACACACACCTCCCCCTAACTGTGCATCATGCCCTCCAGTGATGCCCAGAGTCAAAGTCCAGTTCAAAGACCATGTGAGTGACGAACATGAGTGCAGAGTAAGATAGCAGGGCCGCTGGTGGCTGTTGCACAAACCAGAGGGAGGTTGCTTGGGACAGCACAAAGGGCCTTTCACAACACCAACAACTACAAGGGCTTGAACATTGAACTCTTTAGGATAAGGATGATGGAGAACATGTTTTATTTTTTTTTTTCAAATCAGGGAGCCATAGACAGAGATCCATGGGAACTGTAAAAAAAGCAAACAATCAAGCCTGTAACAGGGCTGTGGGAGGCAATGTTCACAAATGAAAGATGTGGAAACAATGGAAATCATTTTCATCATCATCCAATAACAAAGAGCAAACGTGGGTATATAGAGCTCACGATTCTAATGTGTAGAGAACTGTATAGAACATACAACAATGATTCTAAAACTGTTTTAACAGTAAAAGTTAGCTGGTCCCCATGTTTACAGTATGTCACCATAGCCAAATGCCTCCCTAATTATACTAATCTAAGCGGGGCATTCTTCTGCTTACTCTTAGACCTATAGCTAATTTCCTATTGATGAGAGCCTACTGTGCAACAGAGGGGTCAATGAGTCTAATGAGTGAACTTCACTTACTCTCTTACTCTGTGAATAACTAGCTTAATGAGATTTGTGTTAATTTGTAGCTCACTCTACAGTAATGTTTCTGAATTCATTCTGATTTGTGTATCCGTATGAAGCATGAACGGGTGTCTACAGACTGCGCTGTTGGGTCTATTTAAGTGACACCAACTAAGGTGTCAACTTTACAACTCCACAGTCTCTATCCACATATGCCATATCCACTATCAGAGTCCACTTAGAAAGCACTTGTGGATGTCTACATTATTGTATTTAAATACTTGCATCTGTGAGATGTGTATTCATTATGAGAAATACCAAACTAATCATAACACAAGGGATAGCAGCATTTTAGGAACTTTTAGACTACTTTCACTAAAAATTGATGTAAATTAATAAAGGATTAGACTGATAGGCAGAATTGACACTGGCATCAATCTTGATTTGATCAAATCCCAGCCTTAATTACTATATGAGGCACTATTCATGTCCTGTGTCCTATCAGAGCCGTGGTGTGATAAGGTCAGAGTAGTGCTACCTCCATTCAGTAATGTACAGATGTAGTCAGTCTAGTTATAGTTTATTAAGGAATATGTTTTTATTATAATAAAGGAATATTTTTTATCTTCAACCAAAGAACAGAAACTGAAGGCAGGACCAAATAGGTTAAACCAACACAAAGTAAACATATGCTCCATGTTTCCAGGCCCCACCAGTCTAGAAGTAATAGGTTTACTCTAAACCCTAAACTGCCACAAGGGGGCAGTAAAGGTAAAAGTCAGTAACAGCATTTGCTGACAGATAGAAAAATGTCTCATTGTAAGCCGTGCTAGAGGCATGTTAGAGGCATGATGATAAGGCAGAGCATCTTTGACATTGTGATCAAGAAACAACTAGGACAATTGAACCTCATCTTATATAATGATAGGGCATTTTATCTGCAACCATATTTTTTGACCACAGAGAGTGACCTGGATTTAAATCATGGATTAAGAGTTAACTGATCAAAAAAGGATGTAGGCTACCTACTGTACTGAATGTACGGCAATGGTGAAAATGAACAAGTCTTATGTAAGATTAAATAAAGTACAATAGCACATCTATTATTACATCAAGTAAAGATTGGTTAAATAAATGTATTATTATGAATATACTGTACTACTGTATATACATAATGTATGGATATACTGTTTGTTGCAGTCTAGCCTAGGCCCTAGTCCATTCCGTACCACAATCCAGCACAGGTTTGTGCCCAGCATTAATACTGCTGCTCTTTGGTCTTCAGTATTCTTGCCCACACTTGCCTCGAGTGAAGCAAGCATTTTATTAAGAAGACATGCCTCTGTCAGGAAGCCGGGGGATTACAGAATATCTCTTTGAAACTTGGCCATACAATCAGACTGAAAACTAATGAGAGAGGAATTCCAACATGGCGACAGGAATGATTGATCCACGTTTTCATGGTCCAGGGTGACATGACAAACAAGGAGGGCAGAGGCGTGCGAGGATTTTACCAACAATTTGGATTTATTTTATAAACAGCAAAGAAAATAGGAACATAACAAAAACGAACAGAACGTAAACTAAACAATAGAGTGTTAGCTCTTGCAACACCGGCCGACGGGAAAGCCAAGAGAGCAAATGCAGGCACCAGGAACATCATATAGGCTGCAAACAAGGTGTCTCCACCTACTCCAATCAAACCTAATTGGAAGACAGAGCAAAGAAGGCCTAGGGGCCGTCACAATGCAATTCTGTAGTATTTTTCTCCATAAAACCAGACACAGGTACCTTACTAGATCACATTTTTCTCTAACAGAAGCACTGAGGTGAAATTACTATAGCATAGCCTGCCTAAACAAGAAGTAGCACAGTGCAGGTAATTACAATTAAAAGTCACCACTATTCAACTGTAAACAGAACCACAACAGTAGCACCAGAATGCGGCTGAGAGACAAGAATGGGATGTTCACACACATCCACATCGTGATGAGACATCCACTTCCAGATCACAGATCTAATTCATAGAAAACAGTTGTAGTTAATGGGGATACAGCCACAAATGACTGTAAAGATGGTGTCCAAGAGCAGTAACCGCTGCCCTTCCAAGCATGTCAGTTCCGCCCTGCATCTACATAAAAAAAAAAGACTATACCTTTGATTTCAACCTTACTGGAAGGGGCACAACCCCTGTGTTTTTAATTCATTTTCATAGCTATAACTTAAATGGCGATATTTTGAGATTCCCAATTAGCCTTCACCCTATTGCATGTTATTAATATATAGGGGGTCTTAGAATGTGGCTTTTAGGCTTTTTTTTCCAGAGTTTCTTTAAGCTCAGAAAGTAGCTTGTTGTTTCATTGGGTTGTGTGGTGTGTAGACGTGAAGACACAATAAATCAATCACTCTAAAGCCTTGCGTAAGAGGTGACGGGACAATCACTTAACCCAGCAGCTTGATTACATCAGAGCTGTTAGCCAAACACAACATTTAGCACTGAAGATGTACTGACAATGGAGTGATGTAATTTTGAATCATTAGATTGATGGCTATGAGTGCATTCAATATAGCACTCAGTCATTGCTCTGAAGTGGACACAGGCATAGGAAAGAGCTAGGACATACAGTACGCTGACGTGGAGCAAGGATAAGTAATCACTTTAGTTTTACAGACAGCAAACTTACAATACAAACCATATGTGTGGTGTAGTGTGAAATTAAAATGAGTGCAGACACAAAGCCCCATGAGGTTTAACATAGCCTCGAGTTTTGGCACATTCCATTCCTTGCCTACTTTTACTGTAAGTGGGTGCTCTGAGGAAACAAGGCATTATTTCAAAGCAAACACACACACACACACACAC